>JAODUP010000505.1:25000-57500 GCA_025642065.1 Paralvinella palmiformis | reverse complement strand
ATATAGATAGATAATAGATAGATAGACACACACACACACTATATATATATATATATATATATATATATATATATATATATATATATATATATATATAGATATATAATAGATAGATAGATAGATATATAGATAGATTAAGAGAGACGCGGAAGGAGACGGAGGAAAGCTATTTGAATTATTTGCTTGTAATTTATTAATCACCAAATGTAGGATTCAACAGATTGTACGATTTCTCTGAATCGGACCTTTTGTCAATAATTTCCCTCTTTACAATCTCTCAACACTGGCTTGTTATGTTTGAGCTAAGGGACAATCCATTTAGCGCGTCACCCTTTCCAGTTCTACCTCAATCTGGGTTTGAAATTCCTTTTGGACAGCTTAGTGTTGGTGATAAACGAATTTGCAGTCACGTATCTGCATTAATTATTTAACTAACAACAATCATATTGCACGGAGTATTTATCAGTATAATAATTGTCCGAGCTACCATGCGCAAAACGCATCTGATATGACCAGCCTTTCGACAAAACTGTCACAACCCCTGTTACACGAACATCCTTTTCTAGAAAACTAATTCCAATATAATGGTTCAAAGTTGTTTATTATAATTCAGACGTGAATCATATTTTGACGTCGGGTTGTCTCATTTAAGAGCCGGCTCATGTATTCATAGCACGGTTAATTTAAGTTTCACGGTACCATCATCAATGAGACACGCATGCATAGGAAACCATGCATTCTATTAATTTAATCATGAAAAACGTGTGGATTACGATTTGTGGGCGAGAAAGCTAGTGATTAACATTTTATGTGGACAACTGATTATTGCCAGCTCTCTACAATGGCAGGCATATTGATAGTCAGCAGAAAACAACCGTTGATTATATGTTGGTCACCCGCGTTATTCTATCTATGATTCGACCAGTGAAGTAACTTATTTCTTACTATGCTCACGTGTAACTAACGTGTAGCTAACATGCACAATATATATCAAATAGAGCCGATCTTGTGCTGATTAGAATAACAAACAAAAAAAAGAGAATATTCTTATCCTGTCAGTCATTTAGGCGAATAGATGATACTTTGAAGTGATTTGATTGTTCTTTGGGAAATATCACCGAATTGTGATGTAGCAGTTTACATAATTTTACAGGGATGGATTTATTGACTAACTCCGGTAGGTGACTTACGTATGGATTTATGTCTCATATAAATTAAAACTGTTTCTTGTTTTTATTTTGTTTATTTATCTTATTCTGAGTGCACACATGAAGCAGTCACGTTCACTTTTTTTTTAAACCAATGTCAAAAGTCATCTAACTGTAATATATGGTGATATGACATTTAAATATGTTTTATTTCTCAAACGTTGTCAGATTATTCTCCAGAGAGGTAAACCTAGAGACCGAGTATGACCTGCTTAGAACTTACCATAGCAGTCACTTTTAAAAATGGCCGACAGCAATTTCGTTCGAGAATTGATATGCGGGACCAGCGACCCTGACTTCATCAACTTGACGCTTGAGACGCTCGGCAGTTTTAGATTCGACCAAGCCGAAGAGCAGCGGCGATTAGATGAAGCGAATCACACCGCGAGCAGCTTCGGTGCCCAGAAGTCCGACTACCTCTGCGTAAATACTTCGGAATGGGATCGGGAATCGTTGCTAGGAAACGACGGTTTCCGCCGTGTGATGGACGATCTAAACGTGTACCTGACGCCGATTATAATACTACTTGGTGTAGCCGGAAACTTTGTCACCTTTTTAGTTTTTACGACAACTCATCTGAACCGACAATCATCTAGCATCTATCTGGCTTCGCTAGCTGTTGTCGATATGCTCTTCTTGTGGTGTTTGTCTATGATCTGGCTCAGCTGGGTACACGTCGACGTCTTTCATCGTCATGTCTGGTGTCAGTGTATCGTCTATATGACGTACGTCTGTACATTCCTCTCCGTCTGGTATGTAGTCAGCTTCACTATCGAGCGCTACATCATAGTCTATTACCCACTAAAGAAGGACCTACTCTGTACGAGACGACGAGCTAAGACAACTGTAACGCTATTGGCTATCGTAGCTTTGGTTCTCTACTCGTTCTCAACCGTCACTAATGGTAGCATCTCGTTTAAAACAGTTTCGATGTGTACTCCGCTTACCCGCTACTATACTCTAATCACAATAGCGACGGCTTGTGACTTCTTACTGACACTCATCATTCCATCAGTCATTATCATCGTCATGAATGTCAGAATCATCATCAAGATCGTCGCCTACTCGAAACAAAGCGTGCCATTCTGTGGCTCCGACCCCCAACCGCCCATGGAGATGATAAAGTCAAGTCGTAGTTCGGATGGTGGACAACAGATGACGCCACTAGCAGACTCTCAGAATGTCCATGACTTACCGTTGGCGCCCCGACATCGGAAGGAATCACGAACGGTGGTCTATGTAGGCCATTCTCACTTCACTGGTAGCTCACGTGCGTCTTCTGGAGAACGGTCTTTGGCGACGAGGCGGTCATGCGGCAACATGACGCAGGTGCGAATACGACACGGTCGCACACGCGCCCAACATCGCACCGCCCGCATGCTAATTATCGTATCCAGTGTTTTCGTCATCCTGCATTTGCCCAATCATCTATTCCGGATACACGCTTTTCTCTGGAGCTCACTGGACGAGAGATACTCCACGGATTTGATGGCACTCAAATGGCACGAACTATTCCAGCTGCTCTGGCATTTGAACTTCTCGATCAACTTCTTTCTGTACAGCGTTTGTGGTAGACAGTTTCGTCGTTGCCTCCATCTCCTCTGTACCCGGCTGTTACACAAATGTTGTTCTCTGAGGGATTATCTGTACGCCATATGGCCGTGTACCGCGTCCGATAACACCGTTGGTCGCACCAGAGTCACGGCTAGGTTACTAAATGGCGAGCGACAGCCGGGTACTAATAAAAACGAGATATACAATTGTCGAGGTGACCATCAGAATATACCGATTCCGCATACTGCCGCTGAAATTGCTGCTGCCGATCATCCGGCTGTAGCTGCTGTTACAAATAATGTTGTTATTCCTTTTCAGCATCAGCATCATCATCATCTTAATAATGACCCTCAATAACACCATCCTCCCTCTTTTTCCGTTGGTCTTCCTCCTATTCCTGCAAACCATCATACTCTGCCAGTTAGCCGCTAAAAGCGATGTCACCACTAATGACTATATTGCACTGGTAAAACCTAAAATGTGTATTTAGTTCCTAAATTTTATAATAGTTGGCCGAAGTCACAGTCAAGAATTCACAACCACATTATATGAGAGATACATTCAAATACACACACGTTCATGCATACATATATACATGCACACACACATAAATAAACAAATAAATAAATAAATATATATATATATATATATATATATATATATATATATATATATATATGCACTCCTAAAATTGTTGTTGTGGTTCTTATTATTATCAGAATTATTAGTTGCAGAAGTAGTAGTAGTAGTAGTAGTTTGTAGTAGTAATATAAATAGTTGTAGTTGTAGTATCTTAAGTATTATTATATTTGTCAACAATATCATCATCATCATCATCATAATATCATAATTTAACACCATTGACTTCCATAAAAAGCGAGTTAATGTAGAGGTTGTGTTCACGTGAATGGTATAATTGTGCCCGGTATAAATACTAGCGCACATAGAGCCAGAATAGGATAAAACAACTCTTGTATACAACAATACTAACCTTTGGAAATAAAATAATTTTAATTGGTATCACCTGCATATGTATATATTTCACCTCATTTGAAGCTGCCGCTAAGCATATTTGTTCATTTATCTTCACTCGATACACACGCAACATTCAACTGAAACTATTTATGTATAGCTGCTAAATTGTCGCATATCTAGATGTTCTGACAAGACTGTTAAAGCATTTTATTACATCTACATTTTGATTGTATGCATTCTGTGATCAAGAATTGTGATGTTCACTTGTATTGGTAAACTGAAGAGGAAATATTACTGCATATACACGATTGTTTGTGTCCCATTGTTTGTATATATAACACTGTTAATAAAACTGAGAATAATCTTTCAGGCTTATATTTCCTATATATGGATGCATATAAGGGTTTAATTGTTGAATTGAAATGAACAAATAACGCCTTATCTATCTATCAATCAATCAATCTATCTATCTATCTATCTATCTATCTATCTATCTATCTATATATATATATATATATATATATATATATATATATATATATATATATATATAATATATAAGTATATCATTATTGTGTGCGCGCGCGCGCGCGCGCGCCCGCGTGTGTGTGTGTGTGTAGTAAAGTCTTGTTTGAAAAAAAAATTGTAAGACACTGTATTATGTTCATAACGGTGACTTATATTTGGTGAATTGTGGTATAAACGTGTATTTATTCCATGAATAAAGGGGAGTTAAAAACGTTTTCAAAAGGTTTTGCGGTTGCATGTTCTTCCTAGTATTTAAATATATTTAACCTAACCAATCGCTCTCCCCCACAAAAACATAAAATAAAATGAAAACTCCCAAAACAACTGAATACTAGAAGTGCATTGTATTTTTTTAAATAAATGTCAGTATATCAGCTCAATGCCGAAAAATCGAAAGTAGTTTTATTTTCTTTAGATTCATCATAACCGCTAGCTTTATTGGCTAGGGCTGATTAATGCTATTAATGTCATTAATTTTTTTTAAATTAATATTATTATTATTACTATTATTAAATTTTTTATCATCATCATTATCTTCATTAAAATAATGATCATCGTCAACAACAGCGTCGTCAGCATTCATTCATCCATTCTTTCTTTCTTTTAATTGTTAATTCGTTTATTCCTTCAATCTGATTGTTTTGACATTCCGGATAATGATACAATCCACTACCACCCCCCCTCAGTCGTTTGATTATCGTTAAGACAATAACGAATATCTCATCATTAGCGTTGAAAGCATTGACCTAAAAGAAAACTAGATCGAGCAATCAGTGGTGTTTGAATGGGCCGCCATAACCAAACAGCCCCAACTTCCGGTAGGTGAAAAGCAGCGTTGAAGTTTTGAACCTACGAATACGGACATTTATTGTGATGTGTGCATTATAATTTTGTATGTGCAGACAATCTGTATTATTCCTCTCGTAGTATATGCCATGAAATATGTAAATGTCGTTTTATGCAAGTCCGTAGATCTAGTTTAATTGGGATCAAACGCCAGAGATAGGCCGGTGGTTGTCGTACAGGCTAAATAGAATAACAATTAAGCTTAATTTCCCGCCAAAAAAACACGCTTTTAGGTCAATGGTTGAAAGCAACATCTCAAAGTTTGCATTAATTTCAATTGGAATTATCGTTAATAATTATCAACGACCACAAGGTGTACGTATTTCTTGCAAACAATTTATACAATAGTCCCGGAATAAATGAAGTGTCCGATTCCATTGCCGTTCTTAATAATCGTCACAAGTCTTGAAATTATAACAATTTCTTGGTCATCAAATTAGTAACTAGACAGATGTGTTGTAATTGACTATTACAAAATATTATTGAGGTTTGATAACTTTAAGTAACCAATGTAAATTACTTTAAACTCCGATCTGCGTTGTTATCAGCCAACATTTATACAGAGGTAATTATAATTGTTCGTGTGTAGATACAACTTTAATGTGGCGGTTCCTTACGGCAGTTTAAGCAAAACCTTCATAACGATCATCGCTTAACAACACGCAACGTTGCCTTTTTATTTCAGGATTTCGTTAACATTTAAACCCCCCCCCCCCCCATCTACTAGAAGAAGTTATGGTAATGAGGTATAGACGAAATGGTGGAAAGCTGTTAAGTGAAGATGTTTGTATTGAAAGGTCAGGATTAAAATAATCTGCTGTAATCCTATAGACTTCTTTTTATAAACCGTTTTGTAATGTAATTTGCATTAGAGATAAACGATTTTGGCTTAATTTCTTTTTTTAGAGAACAATATTACCCAATTCTGCTGAAAAAAATGGCTCAGACTTTTCTTAGCCTCCACCGGAAATATTTATTGATAGCATACCATGAATAAAGGATCCAGTTGTAGATAATTATGAATAACAATAAATATACAGTAAAACTCGGATATGTCACACTCGCTTACACGAAATATCTGCTTATTTCGAAGTAAGTTGCTGGTCCCACCAAATTCCCTTTTAGTTCCATAGTAAACAACTTCGTTTATATAGAATTTTATATTACTCGAAAACTCGCCTTTTCGAATAAATTTCGAATCACCGTGGCATCATAAGCATTGTAATTTACTAAGCATATATTAGGTACACTGATGGATTTTTTAAATCTCCCTGGCATCAAGAGAAGCCTACTTAACTACATGTACATGTGTATCGAATTGTTATAAACCAATTATAAAATATACGTTTCACCAACATATTAAAACCAAGTAGCACCCATTGTTCACTTGTCTTTGTACTGAGTGATGATTGCATTGCTGAGGAGTTCAAACAAAATCTGCCATGTGTTAATTGCAATTTATTTGATACAAACGATGTGCTAAAACATCGAAATGGTGTATAAACAGATGTGAAATATGGTTACGCAAGAACGGCAGTATTGAGACAAAGATTGAAGCTCTAGGGGAAGTAAACAAAGATGTCAAATCCAAGGCAATGATAGCGAAGGAGTATGATATCCCTGCAAGTACACAATCAACAAGGAATCTATTCTAAAACCGAAACTGGTGCTCCTACTCGTAAACGAATCAAAACTACTAAACATTCACATGTAGCAACAGCTCTGTTTATATGGTTCAAAGATGTTGGCTCAAAAAACTTCCCGGTCTCTTGACCGATGTTACAGGATAAAGCCGAAGACTTGATCAATATTTTTTGGTGGTTGCGAGTGGCTAGAACGCCTCAAAAAACGGTATGATATTTGCTTCCGTTTGTTGTGTGGTGAATCAGACTATATTATCATTTCATTAATTATTTGATAAATGTTATTTAGATAACTTCGGCCTTACGAACTACAGAACCAGAATATGTTTATCGAAGTATTTTCGTAGGTCCCCAGGATTTCGATAGATCCGGATTTTACTGTATGTTACATGAACCATTATCGTAGATGTATACTTCGTTTTACATAACAATTTTCTTCGATCTTTGACACTACATTCTTTACATTAATTTAACTTCGCACTAGTTTGACTAAGACTTGACAAATATGAAGATCTCGCCAACGAATACATTTAAGATATCTGTTTTACGGCGTATTTTATAGTCATTACTTAATGTTTTGTTTTGTTTCCTTGTTATGGTATATTTACTTTTATTAACGTCTACCTGCCAGATGTAGTATGTGGAATTGTTGTCGTCCAAGTATGATTAAGAATGAATTTCCAGTAAAATGAGAATAATAAAAATGTCTCATTTATTAATTATACATTTTAGACTGGGTTGATATTTAATATGCGATATGTATACTAGTTAAACGTCCATGGCGAAATTTAAAATAAATACTATTCTATCATTGTCACCGAATGAGTGTTATTGGCTAGTAATGCGAATGAGCCGTCCCACATGCGATTTTTATATCAATGGCATTTCGCAAATATGCATGTGGTGATTGGATGTCTGACATTGTCAAATTTCTAATTCGCTTTTCAAACAGGCTTTTCACTTGTTTTCTCATATCTCGCAAACGCCTATGTTAATTATTTGTCACGGCGTTGTGGCTTTGAGATAGAGCTGGCGGAATCAGATAGATACTGAATGACAGGTTATATCACGCAATGGGAGGTCGACAATGTCCCGAAAATTAATATAGTTATCGGAATACCTTCACAGATACCTTACTCAGAACATCCCATGAAAACTACGGGAAGACAGGTCCGATTTCCCATCCGATTATATACTGTCCACCATGCCAAACAAGTAAGTTGTCTGAAGAAAGAATGACAGAATGCATTAAATGTGTTAGGTGTGTACTGCAGATGGTAAAACCAGGTGGTAGTGGTTTCATTGTGTGGGGCGTTTTCCATGCCAGCGGAATAAGTAAGCTTGTCGCTTTAATCGGAAATCTAGATAAGCAATATATTTGCGTCTAATACAACACAGTTGTGTTCCAGTACAATCATATCCCAGAACACATAACCCGTACAAATATCCATTTTCTGGAAAACAATGATGTTCAACTCAAATTAAGGCATGCCTGTTCTCCATATATTATTCCAATCGAGAAATCACTCGTCGAATGTACAAATTGGCACATTCACAGGTCAAGGGGTTATTGCAGGCTGTCCTGAAATAATGGCACGGTATATTCGTTAACATCCTCTGGACTCTTGTAGAGTGTTTGCACCATTGTTTGGAGTCGCTGTTCCCGGCCGTTGAGAGACACACGCGGAATATTGAACATGGATCATGAAAATAACTAGTTTAACAGAGTTATTATATATATGTAGTCGATGCTGCCATCCATTGTTGAGATACTTGTTGCTAAGGTGTTCTTGCTTTTGTAGTAAATGCTGCACTTCCTTTTCTGCTGTGGAGTATAGAGAATATGTAATAATAATTAAGATGATTACAGAGAGTAACTAAATGCTATAAAGTTATGTATCGAAAAAGAAATAAACTCTAGAATGTAAGGGAAACTACAATATATTGCTTATTAAATACCAACCCTGAAATAAGAACGTGATCAGCTCGTTTTATTATCATGTTATAAAGTGGTGTCTCATGCAATGATGAGCCCTGATTGCGTCCTTTTTGTAACAAACATTTATGATGACTAAAGGACGTTCCATTATAGTTTTCTGAAATACTTTATTTGCGCTACTAATCTACTTCAAAATGGATGATGCTGTTTTATATCAGCAAGTCGTGTGTTATTATTATATGCGTGGCGAGCGATCATTGATTGAGACAATAAACCCAGTAGCTCCTTTATAATTAGTTGATCCGAGCGAAAGATCAATTATCAATGTTCTGGCTTGAAATGTGTTAGAAATGGAACATTTGTTGGGAATGACTGTTGGAGATAAGAATAGGTTGATGAAATATGTATGCAGATGGCTATAAACATGTGACTGTAAAATGGGGATAATAAATCGATCATCATAAAAGACTACTTATACCTCAGAACTGTATATAGTAGCCAGTCATCGATCGAATTATTAATTTAGTTAAGTAACCTATATATATATATATATATATATATATATATATATATATATATAAATGTGTGCGTGTTTGTTTGTAAGTCTGTATGTTAACAAAATAATCTAGCAAAAGAGCTTTAAAGTAATAAGTGCCTACCGAAAGACTAATATCTAAAAGTTAATCCAGATATTACACAGCCTATCCAGACTTCGCTATTATTTAGCATCAGATTCCATATACATTCAATGAACTGCAGTCCCTATTTTAGCGGATAATTCACTACTGATAATGTGGATTTAAAGGTTTTAGTCAACGCACAAAAATTCCAGCACTAACAGTGTGCACTGATACATAACGTATTAGTGCTGAAGACTGCACTCCAGACTCATATTCGTGAATACAAAACACTGAACATTTTTAGGAAGTTGCTGTAAACGCATTTGTTCTCGAGCCATTTAGGTGTTTAATTTCCTTTTTAGTTAGTTTTATATATCCCAATTTTGTTTTTTTATACATATATTGTTATTGTTATATTGTATTATATTTGTTATATATATATATATATATATATATATATATATATATATATATATATATATATATATTTATTTGAGATTGAAGTGCTGTTGAACATGCTTTAAGTATGAAAAGAGCGCATTAGAAGTTTGGTATAATAATAATAATAATAATAAAAATGACAATAAAGACATTTGTTGGGAATATGATTAAAACGATGATGTTGTCGATGACCAACATGTTGGTAATATCCATGTCACGAGTTATCCATCATGTTGGCATCGTCCATCGCCTTAACAACGGCCGTCTAATTGTATAGTCTGCATCGTCTAAAATGAAATGATCTCACATAAGAAACTCTATTCTGTATTGTATTATCATAACAAGCAATTAATTTAACATTCAGTTTTGGAACATAATTATTCTTGATTATTGTTTCAGGAAGGAATCAGTTTTCATTGCGCATTGGATTACACAGTCTTTGGCTTCTGAAATGATTGATTTTGTCAAAATATCTGCCTTTACGGTATTTTCGACGAGGGTAAAGTATTATGGCTTTTACTCTTCGGTCCAATCAAATGTTTACTCTTTAAAAAAAAATTTCCAAACCGAATATTACATGCACCGCAGGCACAAGTTGCCGTCCCGTGACGCGATCTGTTCCTTTTAGTTCTCTCTTTCTCTCTCTCTCTCTCTCTCTCCCCCCTCTCTCTCTCTCTTCTATATATATATATATATATATATATATATATATATATTCGTATTTGCATGTTTGTGTAAGGAAAACTTTGGGGGTATAAAATAAAAATATGTCCCCCACTTTACGGATGAGAATTACCCATTGTTAACTGTTTAAATATTTAATGTAAGCGAACACTTACTTGCATAATGTAGTCTTATTACTGGCATATACAACACAGTTCTAGCTTGTAACAATATTACGTAAATGGCTATTTACAATGAGGGTGAAGCGAATGGAGATTAAAGTTGCCAATGACAGATGGTGTTTGTTCACGTTTGTTGCTCAAATATATGTTCCATTATCTGAAAAGTGAATCAGGATATAAAAAAATAAACGTAGTGCGAAATCTATGTTACAGCAGCATTTGCATGGACGCCAATCATTTACTGATACGCCTGTCTATATCGTCCCTCCAGTGGATGAATACTACTTGACGGGTTAGCCTATTCGATGTTAAAAGACAGAAGCCAAATATTTCAACTATCCCAAAGATTAATGTCAAAGAAATGAGAATCATTATAATCAGCTCCTATACTGCACAAAGTTATAATACTCTGAACAGTTAATGGATGATATTGTTTTACTTGCATTATTGTCTTGGCATTGAATATTATTCAATTGTATAAGGCCTCGTAAGTATGGACCGAGTATTATACCTCTAATTGATTTACAGTTGATTTTACAAATGTCGATCATTAAATATGTGTACATCAGTTTATGATTTTTATAACCAATTATCTATTGCGTTGACATTTTCTTTTAGGGAAATATCAGAGACATTAATTCTAGTATATTGGATAATAAGGTTGTTTGAAATTAGTATATTAAACGATTTTATCTTGTGAGATATTTTGCTGTGAGATTATCTCTCACTTAAATATCTCCAATAAGGCAAAGGTTTACAACGAACAACCGAACCTTCCACTGACAAATATATCGGGAGATAAAGCAAAATATGGATGAATCGTATTCTTATTATCGGTTCTTATCTATCCAAATTAAAGATAAGTGAAATCAAAGTAAATCCGTACCGGATGTTGTTATTAATCCCGACATTTGAGACACGAACTGATAAAGACATAAAGGATAAGTTACGAATCACAGAGAAATTATTTCGGAATTTTCCAACTAATTTCTCCAACAACAGAATGCCTTATTATAATTCATGATTCTTATTTAAATTGAAAGTCTTCCGCCCCTTATAATCCAGGTCCTAATCATTATTATATGTATATGATTTGTATGCGGTGATCGTTATCTGTGATATGCTGCATACGTAGCAAATTCACTGATTATCTTCACATATCAGTCAGTACCTGACAAAATTGAAGCTGGGCTTTTTTTCCCAAATGATGATTTCCATATTAACCGAACAAGTAACATCATTTTAAGTCACAGTCTATTATTCTATGATAATTCATTATTCCTAATACAGTGATTAGATTAAACAAACCTCGGTACACATCTATTTCGATCTGCCTATTCAGATTCAGCCTCTTTTCAAGTCAAGCACTTTAATCGATCGCATACCAAATGGCCTTCTTTTAATCTAAGAGATGGAAGGATTAAAAGCAAAAATAGAAAGCATTATTATATATTTGATGGACGTCAATTTACATGTTATCAAAGTTTATTGTACGGAACAATTACATGGTCTATCGGATGAAGACAAACCTGTGTTTTTATAGCAATATTGCAGTTTGAAGAATATTATACCTGGTTTGCTAATATGTGGGGGGTTTTTCGCAAAGAAAAAAAAACGAAAAAAGATAAACAACTTTTTAGTCTGATAAACCTCACGTATTTTCCTCTATGGGCCAGTGGGTAATAGGGTGGGACTTTTTTACTCATGGTCATGCTCCGCAGTAGGTCGTAGGTTCGAATCCCGGCCATGGTATTATAGTATGAGGAGTTTTACATCCAATCTGGCAATTGGCAATGTTTTCTCTGCCGTATATGCCATCTATTGTAAATTCAAAAGTTATTTAGAATAAGTCCCGTGCTGAAGCTGTAAATTACCTCATTTGAGGTAGCTAAGATACATAAAATATTTATCATTTCAGCGATTCTGCCATTTAAAATCATTACCATGAATAATATTACTACCAATGCTTCTATCTATATTAAATCTAACAATAATACTATTATTACTAACATGTATCCTACTATTCCAACCAATACAACTATTATTACATATACTAATTCTACTATTACTACTACTACAAATACTATGACTACTACTATTCTTCCTACTACTACTACTACTACTACTACGAACACTACTACTACTACTACAATAACCACTACAATAACTATATATCCTTTTACAACATGAGTAGAGCGGCTAATTCTGAATACCAATTCTACGTTGGTGTCATTATGATGGTATATGTGGTTTAACTGAAATAATACCCACCTATAGTTGATGAAGGCGAAGAGAGTCTCTAAAAATGAATTATGTTGCCAAATTTATCTTTACCATCTGTCATTAATGTATTATTTACCTTAAATGTTTCATATTTAATATTTACCTGTGCAGAACTTTGCCAGCTAACATATAATCAGGTCATCCTAATATTATTGTACGGTTCATTGTCCTAAATATTCAAATAATATGTATGTAAAAACCATGTAATGACTTAAAAGAAAATAATTATTTATTCGTAAAAGCGACATTAAATAGGTGTATTTTAGAAGTGCCTTATATTTTTCAAGAGACGACTCATTTCTAATATTTGCCGGCAACCTATTCCGCAAAGTTGTGGCTGCAACTCTAAATGAAAATTCAACATATGAATTGAGCCGAGACACTGACACCTGCAGTAATATCTGACTGGATGACCTGAGTTTTAGGGATGACTTTCTAATGGAAACCAGTTCAAACAGGTATTCTGGCGCCAAACTTTAATAGATTTATAAGTTATTGACAAAATCTTGAAATGGATACGCTATCTAGTAGGTGGCCAATGGAGTTTTTGAAGAATTGGGGTGATATGATCATATTTTCAAGTAGTTGTTGCAATGCGAGCTGCACTATTCTGAATGAATATATAATATTTGTTTTATTATCATTTTGTTTTAGAATATTTTGAGTCATCCATAGCCGAATATCAACAATACAATGTTCTAAATTATTCAAGGAAGAGGAGAAATTTACCTCATTGTCAGGATCCAGTAATATGTACAGCTGTGTGTCATCAGCATACAAATGATATTTAACCCCATATCGCTGCGCAATTATCCCAAGAGGACGACTGAGGCGCCTCCGTGGTCTAGCGGTATCGTGCTGGACCACAGATCACTACCACCCGTGTTCGAATCCCGACCTGGGCATATCTAAAGATTGTTTCGTCTTTGACTTCGTCTCATTACCTTTGGAAGTTGCTTGGCCCATTTAGCCTATCATGTGTACAAACGTGGCCGTAAAACACCAATCATCATCTTCATCATCATCAAGAGGACGAGTATACATTGTGAAAACCAGAGGACCAAGAACTGAACCCTGTGGTACACCAGATAACAACAATTTAATGTCAGATAAAATACCATGAACAGACACTCTCTGGGAGCGTTCTAGATAGGACCGAAACCATTCAAGTACTTTACCAGACAGACCAAACATGTCTTTTAAACTTGTCTTTAACCAACTCGTACCCATACTAATTCGATATTGAACCCCTAACCAGCCCACAAGACTATAACTCGTACCCATCCCAACCGCCAAGAATTGAGCCCGAACCCAAAACTTAAATAATTCATGTTATTGTGATACTTTATTGATAAACAAACTTTTTTTTCGTTCGTTACTTATTCTCATATTTATTCTAATCAAGGTTCATACATATATTTAAAATTGGTTCATAAGTAACCAAGAAAACATAAAACATTTCAGTACGGCATACAAGTTATCGTACATAAATTGCTTAAAACACTTTGATATTATCATTCCCATACTCTGCATGCATGCATGAATGCACAGATAAACTTAACCTTCAATGTCACTAAATTGACAAAGTCCGCATTGGCTATTCCACAATGTCTCTTGAGTTTAGCAACCCATGGTAAAAGGCAAAAGCTTGCTAAGGAGGTTCATGTCCAGGATAGTTCCTCGTCGCATCTCCCGGAGAGCTCGCTCAGCAAATATAGGTTGCACAGTTGCAAAATCCACATGTAAAAACTAAAGCATGAATGTTGTGCTGTTCCAGCGGGTGACAGATGACAGTTTAAGTCAGCCGTCTAGCAGGTTTCGGATAGACGACGTTAGTGTAGCAGACGAGATACTTCACATAAGTTATGGGAGTCTTCACATTATCTGGTGCGGTATTTTAATCAACGGTATGAGTGAATATTGTGTTGAAGACGTGGGCTACAGCTCAGACGCTCAGAAATCAATTGTTCAGTAATAAAGTTTCCAGTGATAGTGAGGTATGCACTCTTCTTAGTCCACACGTCACTGGTGAAACCAACAAAGGTCTGTGTGAGAGCTGATAGCAATTCTTTGCCAAGCTCTGCGTGTTGCCGGGAGGCTGTATCTCCAAGTAAATGACTGTAGCAGACACAGTACGCTCTTAAAGCATGTACTCCTGACTCAGGAATAGAAACACTGCATCGCATCTCCAGCCGTGGCATTAGACAGAGCTCGTGTGGTTGGTGTGTTTTATATAACAAGTTTAGTTGTATATATAATTCACCTTAGTTGTTTGGTGGGAATAGAATTATATTTCCTAGGTCCAGTTATGTCCAGTCTGTACTATGACATTCAAGGCTAACTTTAGCCTCCTTGTCATTAATAAAACCCTATATTATAATTATAGTTTGTATAGCAGACATTAGGTCTGATTTGAAAATGTTAATATATAGAAGGGCAATTCTGCCATAACGGTCTGCTAAGGCGCCGATGTAATAGTGACGAGTAGGTCATAGTATTTATTGGATTTGTATTTTTATGAGGTATTTGACCCTCCAGCAAATATCACAAGGCATATTATGCTGCGGTTGAGAAAGGTCCGTTTTCTATGCGTGGAGACCACATTTCCCGGTCCCTGCATTCAAGAAAAGTTGATCTAGAGCTATATATTCCGTGCACTATTTGCGTCTTTGGAGGCGGGCCGTTTAGATGTTTGGCCTGGTTATCCAGCATTTAAATGACTGTAGCAGGCACAGTACGCTCTTAAAGCATTATAAGTACTCCTGACTCAGGAATAGAAACACTGCATCGCATCTCGAGCGGTGGCATTGGACACGGTTCGCGCGGTTGATGTGTTTTATATAACAAGTTTACTTGTATATATAATTCACCTTGGTTGTATGTGGGAATATATTTATCTTCCTAGGTTCAGTTATGTCCAGTTTGTACTATGACATTCAAGATTAGCTCTAATCTGCTTGTCATAAATAACATTTAAGAACTACAATAGTTAGAATAGCATAAATTATGTCAGGTTTGAAAATGATAACATATTTCAAACAGTATCGAAGCTATGACGCGCTAAATACGGTCTGCTTCAGCGCAGATGTCAGTCTTTTAATAGCAATTAAGCTAAATAGTTTTAATAGTAGTCGCTTCGTGTCGCCTGCCCGTTGTAAAAACTGATCTTTGAAGACGGTAACAATTGGGTTATATAGTGTATATAGTATTGATTTGAAGAAAGATACAGCAATTGAAAAAGAACTATTAATAGGGCTGCTTAGATAATTAAGCTAAAATTCTCACTACTTCCGTGATCTGACTTGGGTGTTTTACACCCAAACTCCACGGATGTTGGTGATTCGTATTTTGATTTTGCTTGGCGGCTTAGGGACTGGTGAGACATTACACATGTCTCAGCAAGAAAAGTCGCCACTCTGGATTCAGTCCCCTGAAGAAACGTCCTGAGTTTGAATTCACGGTTCGAGATTCTCTGTGCCTGTGCCTTATAATACACAGCTAAAACACACACACATACACACACACATACACACACACACATACATACACACACACACACACAAGCACACACAAACGCACAAATGTATGTTGCGTGATGAACCTCATTTAGAGAATTACACACCTTATCTATATTTACAAATTACTTGCAATATCCATCATGCGGCTAATGTATAACCACAGCCTGGGGTACGGAGTGATTAAATAACAACATGATTAAAGTAAATGTGGTTCGTTACAATAGTTAGTAATTATGAAAGGTGTGGTCAGCATTTTAATATTTGGATGTTAATTAACAGAATAGCTATTATACAGTTATTTGTATTAAACTTGTTATTTTATCTAGTGCATTAGCTAATTAAAATAGCATTCTTGGTTCTTCTTTATATCCGATTTTATTTTCGTCTCAACTAATGTTTAGTTTAATAAAAGGCATTTAAATTAATTTATGTACACCGTTCATCGGTTCATCCGTGAAAGAAAACAAAAATAGGTTGCTGATTCTTAGTCTTCGTATAATACCCATTGTCCTAGTATCAGCGAATATAGAGGTAAAATGAGGACATCCAATACAACTCCTGTTCCATGTGGTATTTATTATTCACGATCACACAAATAACTAAAAGTATTTGATGTGGCCTCATTTTCACTGATGTCAGACGTTTTGGTTAAGAGATGGTAGTGACAACGATAACAATTCACCCATATAACAATTGGAATAAGCTCTAGCTTGCTAACATCGACTGAATGATTTATTAGCAATACATCACTTCCCCAGCATCCAAAGTTGAAAGAGAACTAATCTTTAGTTCTAGTTTCAAAGAGTCTCTGCATATTAGTATAAGGCTAATGGAGTGAAACTATTCACCGGGACAAGTGCATTATGTGTTGGTAGAGACACTATGTATCATTGATATGTTTTCTTTCACAGTCCCACGAGAGGAGATAGTCAACACATGATTCATTTACATACCGACACCATTGTAGGTTCTATGTTTAAGAGTCAGCCACACTGATTAGGTATCATGTAGCTGTCAAGATGTATATATCACTCCAGGAGTGAATCGTTCTTTTTTAAATATGTTATGCAGAGATTATGCTCCTGGTGTATTAAATCTGATATACGGTTATTTATCATCACCGTTCTGACTGCATTAAAGCTTTTCGTGACACTTAGTACTAGAATTGACATATCTATTTAATTAGTGATACGAGTTGAACGCATACATAATTTTACAAGATAAACCAACCTAAGTAAGGCAATGCCCTAGACGCATGTCGAGAGAATTAAAAAAAGGCTTTTTGCTCTTCGAGAATACAAATATCCATTTCGCATATATGTTAAATATAATCTGAAACTTAACTAACTCTGTTTGTATGCAAACTAGTTTTTTTTGTGCTGAAGTATTCAGGTTATTTACCTTAAAATTAATTAATATTAAAAACCAAAGGCTACATTGGATTCTGAATTGCTAGATTCAATGGTTAATTTGATTAGCATGTATTAGTTTATTAAATTAATGGCTATAATTATAGAAGTTGGCTCAAAACAATTCAGTAAATATTGCAATACAACTTTTTTCCTACATCAATTGCATCGCATATCATATGCAGCTATATACCGGTTTGCAGGTATTGCCTTGTTTGTCGCTATATTCGTGATTAGCATGACGAAGTTAGGTGCACGCAGTTTCTAGTACCACAAGACATGTGTCTGACTGATTTAAGCTTAGTAAACTTAAGTAAATGGTTAAATAATTAATTAGGGATGCAGAAAACTAACGAATTATTTACCTGCTTGCTCACTAGTATTCATTCAACTAATCAAAGTAAGAAGGATAAAAAGATACCAAGGTAGGCGAGTTCGAAGTTTATAATACATGTATATTAATAACAAAGAGCCATGTGTAAATTCCGTTTATTTTCTGATTAGAGCACACTTTGGTGCAAACACTTCTGACTCACTTCAAAGCCGAGGGTTATGTATGTTGCAACCGAGTAACATAGTAAACATACCTAATTATTCACTACCGCACTTTCTCACATTCTCTCATTGGCTCATTTATGCATACATCCAATCGCTTATTTAATCCCTGTCTCAATTATTGGCTCTTTTTCTTACTAAATTAATGAATGTCCCTAGACCATGACAACGAATTCCATACGACATACCATACCCTCTAACTGCATATTACCTTCAAATAATTATGCAGACATTTGCGTTAAATTATTTTCCTATATTTTTTAGACTCAGTTGTACATGCCCAAAATCCTTTCCCCAGAAATAATTGATATTTATCTTGTCAGAAAATATTTCTAACAATGTACTGCAGCAGTGCGCTCTTGGTAACAGTGTAGACCCTAGAGCATGATATTACCTATAACTATTAATTTATAACTCACCATTTTAAACGGAGGACCACGTCATTAAGTTACAGGTATGACCGCCGCAGATGCCAAAGAAGGCACATACTCATTCACCCACTCACTCACTCACTCACTCACTCACCCCCACACACACGTACATACAGAAACACACACACAAACACACATATCGGCATTTATATGCAAATACAAATTGAGAATAACTCGGCTTAATTGAACTCATTTGTGTATGGGAATGTATTAGGCAGAAAATGAATGTAAAGTCTAAAGCTTATGCATTTTATTTCTGGAACAGCCCAATAGCTTACTCACTTAATCACTGGATGTTCCAAGCACATTTTGACTCACTGAGTAACTGACTGATTCACTCGATTATCCAATCACTGACTGACTGATTGACTAACTCACTCACTCACTAACTCATTCATTCAGTCTTCTTTTTAATTACCAACTCGCACGTCAATGCACTCACTATTTTACTCATTTATCTGTTCACCCTTCCATCAACTCTCTCACACACTGACTCAGTCACTCACTCATTAACTATAATATATATATTTGCAAATGTGTGTAAATGGCGTAAGGGATAATTGTGTGTCAGTGGTTTGAGTGTCTTGTTAATTTCTTAATTTCAGTATATATATATATATATATATATATATATATATCCGCATTTTGTCAGTAATATTAGCCTCTGGCTAAAGTTTAATTTGTTCTAAACACTGATGTTAAATAAAAGTATTTATATTTGTATTTGTAGGTATTGCACTTCTATGTAGATGTCTAAGTGGATCAATGAATTGCACTAATTACGGTTTGTTGTCTGATCATATTATTTCTCTAGAGTGTCAACTGTAGGGGGTGTTCCAAGTATGAATTAAATAATTAAATGATTGTATCAGATATGTTTTTTATAATCAATAAGTCGTACTATCTATTTGCTGTGGCCCCAAATAAAAACTGTTGGCATTCAGCCAATGCACATAGTGAGCTCCGGTGGCCTAGCGGTTAAGCACCCGGCACTTGCTGCAAACGGTCGCAGATTCGAACCCCGTCAGAGGTCGAAACTTTTCCAGGAATTAATTTCTCGGCTCACTACATCGTGGGTGGCTGACCACGTTAAATGGCGCTGCCGTCTCCACTTAATTATTTAAAATAAAGGGGGACGTTAAAAAACCCCTGAGGACGTAAAACGCTCTGGCAGTGACCACCCTCAGGGTATTTCGGTTCAATCTTTCCGTACTGCTCCCCTGTGAGTGGTGGGGGAGGGGGTTTCTCAACCACTCCAACATAGAGGCTGTGCTGATTAAGCGACAACCTGGGGATTCTCCCCGAACAACAAAACCAAAACCAAGCCAATGCTCATCTGACTACTAGAGTCTTATTTTCGCTCACTACCGATTACACATACTTGTTTGATTCTACTTTACGAATAATTATTCTTAATCAATTTATTTAATTGGTATTGGTTTACATTTATCACACCTTTTTTTACAGTAAATTGCAAATGAAGAAACGATCTTAAATGTCTTACTAACATAAATTGTTATTATAAATCTGTTTAACCATTTTGTATGCAACTATTGTTGGTTAATCGAGACATAATAATGTATATGTCCCAAATAGTATTACCAAAGCGCTTATATATATATATATATATATATATATATATATATATATATATATATAAGCACTGTGCTAATTGTGTACATATGTGCGCACGGTTCAAATGCATTACCAATACTAGTACTGTATGTTACATGAGCCTGTACTCTCTTGCTAATTAACACTTTAATTGTGCACACATGAAAAATTAAGTCGTGAAACTGTAAATAAAGAAGTCATTTCACAGACCGATCAATTCACAGCCATATTAGCTATATTAAATAGTTGGCGCTTCCGTGGTCTAATTGGTAGATCACTACCATCTGAGCTCGAATCTAGGCGTGGGCATATCTGAAGGGTGTTTCATCTTTGAATTTGCTTCATTACTTTTGGAGGTCGCTCAGCCCATTTAGCTGAGTGCACAAGTGTGGCCGTAAAATATCAATCAACATATTTATATGAATAGCTGCGAGAAATATTCAGTGCATCCGTTATTACACAAATAGAATAAATAATATCACGGTGCAGTTTAAATTAAAATGTCCACAACATAGTTACGTGTCATATATGAAACATCTGTGAAAACAAATTATGCTAGTAATTAATTATACAGAAATAACAATCATAACACAATTAAAATTTAATAAGATTTTGCCTGAAACAAATATTGATATAATTTATCATTTTCCAATAGCTTTCTTTTTCTTTCGAGAAACGAAATAATTTTTTTTATTTGCTTTAGGAAACCAATGAAATATTTGAACAGATCTTCATGAAAAGTGATATGATAGGAACATATAATTTTCAGCAAATAATTAGACGGACTAACTTGAAAATAAAAAACCCAGTTTGCGCTATAATGAATTAGTTGGTCATTGAGAGAGTTACTGATTGGGTCAATATGTAAATTTTGAAGTTTTTCTCTAATTTGTTTTGCAGAATTAAAAAATAAATTGAAGAAAATGTGCCACGTACATATATTGTTTATATGGTTAATGTGTGTTATCAAATGGTATTATTTGTTTACCATCTTGTAATGTTCTATTTGTTACATAAGTGTTATCTTACTTAGAAAGTGTAATATGATGAAGAATCTGAAATAGTCGCAGGAATAATGGTTAAATGATAATTTGAATGATAGAAATTTACCAAATAATAACGTTAACAAATAACAAATTTTAATATATATATATATATATATATATATATATATATATATGTGTGTGTGTGTGTGTGTGTGTGTGTGTGTATGTATGTGTGTGTGTTAATGGAATTGTAGAAATGACGGACATTTCATTATTTATCGAATACTGAGAACTATTTTTCAATACTTCTGCTACCCATGTCTACAGTTAACAAAAATTAAAATATTCAATGGCTTCAATGCCATTCCGTCAGAAAATGCCCATACATTGATATTTCTGCCCAGAAGAGTGACATATGTCAACTAATTCCGCTAAAGAACTTTATGTTGGATGTTTATTATGGTCATTTATTGTCATAATTGTTGAAAATAAATAAATACGCAATGAGATTATTAGTGTCATTGTGGTTCCAATGGATGCTGCGTATTAATCCTGTTACATGCAACGGCATGTGTTTACGTTTTAAAAATGTGTGACACAGACTACGTTATGTCACGGACTCGATATTCCGACAATCGCGTTTATCCGACATATTATCATGTGTCAAACCTTATAGGATTAACGGATTCTGATTATATATATATATATATATATATATATATGTGTGTGTGTGTGTGTGTGTGTATGTATGTTGTGTGTGTGTGTGTGTGTGTCTGTGTGAGTGACTGTGTGTGTGTGTTCATAATAGTAATACATACTTACAAACATCTATAGCCAATATCAGCAAAAAGTATCAAGCTCAGTGGCGCATCTAGTACGTGCTTTGGACAAACTGGTAATCCGGATACAATGTAAAGTTCATCAACAATGATCAGATGGAAAGGAAAACCTAGGAATTACAAGTGAGTCTGAAAAGTTTAGTTTTCAAATGGTGACGGAAAGAAACTATGCTATTTGATGATTTAATCTGTTCAAAGAGTGAATTTTAAAGAGTAGGACCGCGAATGAATAAAAAAGGAGTCCCAGCATGCGTTGTAACCCTGGAAACAGACAACAGGTGATAATCAGATGAACGGAGCTCTCTGTGCTTGGATGCTAAATACAGCATGGAATATAGACACGAAGGTTCACCAGAAGAAAGAGTTTGATAGGTAATAGTGCAGGGTTTGGAAACGAAGCGAGATTGAACAGGGAGCCAGTGAAGGGATTTCAGAAGTGAGACAGAATGGGAAAACCGAGGAGACCATGTGACAACTATAGCTATGCAGTTCTGAACATACTGAAATTTTAGAATATCCTTCGATGAAATGTTATCAATAAGAGAGTTACAGTAATCAAATATACTAGTAATGAGTGCTGTAAGTGACTGTAAGAGAAATATAGCGCCGAATATGGCGTAGGTCACGAACGTGATAGAGGCAGAAGCGACAAGTCAGAGAATTATGTCTTCTGAAATTAAAATCGCTATCAAACGTAACACCAAGAATATATACAGAGTCTGATAGTGTTATCCTTTGACAAAAGATGTTCGTACGGAAGAAATGAGTAGGTTTGCTGTGTTGTCTGTATGTAGCTATAATGATGAAATATGTGTCTGCCGAGATCAGTGTCTGCTGTAGATAAATATATGTATATGTGTGTGTCATCTGCATATAAATGATAGTCTAATATGCAGCTGTAAATAAGTGGGCTTAGTAGTGTAGCATACAGAGTAAACAGAAGTGGTCTAAGAACAGAGCCTTGAGGAACATCGCAAAAGAAAGGCACTCGCTTTGAAACACATATTCTTATTTTTATTGATTGAAATCTACCTATTGAGAATGAGGGGATCCAGGTAAATGATGTACTTGATATGCCATGACAAATAGAGAGACGATCTAGAAGAACAGAATAATCAATGTTTTCAAAAGCTGCAGATAAATATAAAAGTGATAGTGCTGTGACCTTTCCTGTGACCGTGTTTAGTGCTATGTCGTTATGGAAGTTTAGTAGAGTGGTTTCTATAGAGTAAATTATTTGTACTAACTGACAAACTATATATATATATATATATATATATATATATATATATATATATATATATATATATTATATATATATATATATATATATATATATATATATATATATATATATATATATATATATATATATATATATATATATATATATATATAGATATAGACTAATTGGCTTTTTAAATAACGAATATCATCCGTTCAGTGCAGCTCATTTATTACAAAATACAAACTCTTTTCGATTGGGTTAATTAATGTACAGCTGCATAAACATGTTGCCTTTATTGAGAACACAGGCATTTCCCCTTATTAGGAGCTCTGGAGTCAAATGATATTTTAGGATGCCTGGGTTCCTAACTCTCATACTCTGCAACACATCATTTCTTTTGAAGTGCTACCCTTATTATCTTTGTAAAACAAGATTGTGCATGCGGTTATGTTCCTGGCCTCCTCCTCTGAGTACCGCATATAATACGTTTGGATTCACATCACACAGACGAGCACCCTCACCGCTTCAAATGTTTCAGTGATAATGTGATAAAAGACTCTCTATTTAATAATTTTTACTTGTGTCATGAGTAATTAAAGTCAAGGTTATCATGCATCATAACACAGATTCTGGCTAGCAAACATGACAAGACGAATCTTAAGATAAATATACAATTTAGCTTCATCTACATTAATGGTTCATTACACTGATAAATTTGTGACTATGTAATGACTAGTAATGAGTGCTGTAAGTGACTGTAAGAGAAATATAGCGCCGAATATGGCGTAGGTCACGAACGTGATAGAGGCAGAAGCGACAAGTCAGAGAATTATGTCTTCTGAAATTAAAATCGCTATCAAACGTAACACCAAGAATATATACAGAGTGTGATAGTGTTATCCTTTGACAAAAGATGTTCGTACGGAAGAAATGAGTAGGTTTGCTGTGTTGTCTGTATGTAGCTATAATGATGTAATCATAATTGTAAAGAAACTTTATCTTGTATAACACAATCCATGGACAGCTGATATATGAAATCACTTAATTCCCCTTCAATTAAAAATATGTTACCTATAATTTCCATTGATTCCTTTCGATATAATTAATCATGTCAATATAGTAACAATCTAAAACGAACCCTTCCATTGGTTATATATATTAAGCTATTTAATTATAAATTTTCTCATAACTGTATCAGCATGGTCCCCTATTCAAATGAAAATTCATGCTATATCATGAAGTGTAATCATTTCATTTATAATAACAGAAATGTCTAGGATACAAACTGCTAAGCCTAACTATTACTATATATGATCATGACAGTTCGGAGTAAATATTTGTATAAGCTTACAAACGACTGCTATTCTAATTCGAGGTAGGAATAAATGAAATTAACCAACCGATTACTCTTTTATCTAGGCTTTTTTGTTCCAGTTTAATTTTCTTCGTCAAATTTGTTACCATATGTAACAATATTTTCAAATGGCATTTTATTTAGTTATACCTTAGTCTAGTGATGGAGATCAGCAGTGACCATGACATATATTTTTCCCTGTAGATCACTTCTTGTCCCATACAGCTTCTTTTCCAGATGAGTCATGACAAGGTGAACAAGATCACGTCATTACTGCCTATCATCAGCATTAGAGGTTCATGTTTGGGTTACTATACCCTTAACCTATATCATTATGGGCTACAGCCTATAAGAGTGTGTGTCCCTAACAAAGCACGTGCTGCCATAACTCTAGATTACGGATACCATCGTCAGTACAAGCAATGAAATTGAAGGTAAACCTAATCAGATAATCGACACGATTTAATTAATTTAGATAATACAATATTTCTCTGTTTTACAAAATATACATTATTACGGAATTGGAGGCGAAATTGCAATTCTTACTTCAAAATAGAAACAGAGTTCACAGTTACATTTAATTCAGAAAAGAATACATTTCTGGATTTGTAGCACATAATAGCCAAACGATACTGTGGGTTGGAGCAATGTGGGAAATTTAATGAGGGAAAATTATTTATTTCACTCCATAAATGATAGTTCGACAGACTGCTTCAATAATTGACTAGTGTACCAAAAATCAACAAAATACTGGCTTACCCTGAAATTCGAGGCTAAATCGTCTATCATGGTCATGTTGCATTTGATCATATACGGTGCTTATTTAACATACTACTAGAACAACCTGCAACATATATGCACATAGACATACACACAATTGAATTAATGCATGAATGACGCTACGCATAAAGCATATTATATAAAGCTGCTTAAATACAATTTAGTGTAAAAATTGTCCCTGAAATTTACATACTTCCCTACAAAAGACCTGTATCGCTGAAGTTAAATTTTCAAAACTTGGGTTATACCTCATTCATTATTAGATTGCTTATGAAAATAACATTTATTCCTAAAAAATACTTTGCTACAGCGAACATTTAAAACTAATACAGCCTTTTTCAGGGGTGGATGCATACATGTTTTCTTCAAAGTATTCGAAATGCTTGCTTTAAATATTATACCGTGACGAACGGAGATCAGTGATGCATCAGTATGGAAGTTAGGTTTTGGATTGGTTCAAATTCATAAGATTTCGTCTCTAACATTCTGATTAATATCTTCACCTCTGCTTCTATATCGTCAGTGAATGTATGACGTATGGTAACTTCCAGTAAAGGAAAACGTGGGGTCATGCTTTTAATATAACATACTAAGGAGAAGTGGTCACCTTGTTGATTTTCGTAGGCATTGTACAGAGTAGGAACACTGACAATTATAATTGACCTGAGATAGTCATTAATTTAGCGGGTGTTTCAGAGTGTAGCAGCATTTGCGCGCTGACTCATATTTATTAGATTTATTAGGTACCGAATATATAAGATATGGTGTTGACAGTTCAATAATGCTATTTTAAAACGATGTCGTGCACCTTTACCACTTTCTAAAGTATGCCAATCAACCTCTTTCAGCAATGAAAGCGTCTTGTTCACGAAAAGGGTATCGCATACGTTCGTGTATTAGTACATGTATAAGAAATGGTTCTGACAGTCCAATAAAATATTTATAAAACAATGTTATGCACGTTTACCATTTCCCAAAAAAGGCAAACACAAGTGCTGCGTCTATCGCAATTAATTATATCCTTTCTTGCTCAAATATGCTGCCACCAACCAATCTCATCATTATCCACCAATCGTCTGATATATGACAGGGTATCATAGGGTATCAACTGTTTAATGCGGATCATAATTCCTGCACAGTAATAGTATTAATGATATGTTTGTGCCAAGAGAGATCACTGGATATAACGAGGTCAAAATGTTTGTGATAAACTACCTCCTTCGGGATGTTTCCATCTATGTGAAATTTGGAAGCTATTATACGCGTGATTGTGTGGATATAATCACAGTTTCCATTTTCAGTAGACTAAAAGTGACTAAGCAGGGCTTGACCAAGTTCGTTTCACCTTCTAAATACTATATCATCTGCAAACACACATATTATATGGTGCGGTATAACGTCTGTAATGTGATTAATATATACAGAAATACAAAGGGGTCAACACTGACTTTCGGGACTGAGGCAATAAGTAAAAAAAACGTTGTGCCCTTTTCTGCATGGCAAGAAAACCATGAATTCAGGGCAATTGTGACATGACATAAAAACAACATCATACCAAACATATCAATAGCATAGGACTTTTGGCTCTCCCTGTCGAATTAAGTTGTTTTCACAACAAATAAGTTTAGCTAACACCAATCCGTATATACCTCATCCTCTTTTTCCCATGAGCTTGATGTGTGAAGTACAGTGTTCGGTTGACTAAACAATAAACAGTACCACAAGATCAGCTACTATTGAACCGTTCCATGGAAGCACACATTTATCATTTGTCACTAAGTAACTTTAAAGGCATTTATCATGGCAAAAGAACAGGTCACAAAAACCAACGTGACAAGACAAACTGCTGTGACAATGCCATTAGCAAAAGCCTTGCTTGATGTTTGTGATCATATCACCATATTGCCTTCATGAGATAAATGACACATATCATTTAGTTGAATAATCCCGAAGTCACCCTACATAAAATGTATATTATAGCTTGCATGTGTCATAGATTAAGAAATAATGACCTATATGTTTATATATCATAATAACAACATCACTCGTGCACCAGAGAAACGGCATTCCTTGTAAAAGGTAATCACGAGTTTTGTTTTTCGAGACATAATAGTTAGTCAATATGATAATTGACTTAACTAATTAACCAAATAACGTCAACATATAACAAGGAAATAAGACGTAAAAAGAAAGTGTAATTTAGCACATGTTAAATCTCGTCCCTCTCCCACTACTACATTATTACCATAATGGTAATACAGACTTCAAAATAAATATGGAATATAATAGTATTGATTGGTATTTCTTACATAGAATTATGTTTTTCCAGCGAAAGTATCAGTATATGTGAATTTTATGAATGTATCGATATGATTACCATATGAGGAATATATTGACGCATTTGAAAGACTATGGATATTCTGGATCATAGTGAATATATTGAAATATGATTATTATTACCAAAATGCTAAATATACGACACATGGAGCCGTAAAGCAATGCATTAACTAAAGCAGGAATTTGTTAGGAAATTGACTTCACACGTTCTGATTATTTAGAATGTCAAATGAGGCACATGAATCACAGTTCAATATTTGGTATGACTACCGTGGGCAGCGTACAGAGCTTCTACTCGTCGAGGCATGCTGTCAATCAGGGTTGCCAGGGTTTGAAGGGTCAGAACTTGCCATACAATTCCGCCAGATTAATAGGCTGTTTGACAAGTTTTCTATAGGATTCTTATCCGGAGACACTGCTGACCGTGCCTTGTGTTCGATCCCTTCAGTTTCTATGAAAATGCCCACCGTACGAGCTCTGTGAGGCTTGGCGTTGTCATCCTGGTACACACAATTATGCCCAAATGTCAGACTAGCAAATGGCAATAACATTTCCTCCAGGATATGTAGGTACTGGTTCTGATCCGGGTTTCCATCGACGATGTGAAGGTCACATTTTCCACCATGGTGGAAAGCATCCCATATCATAACTCCACCGCCCCCTGCTTGTACTCTAGGTACGAAACAATCTTCATTATAGGTCTCATGTTGCTGTCTACGGACCCGGATACGACCATCTATCAGGTAAAGCAGGAATCTAGATTCATCACTGAAGATGACATGCTGCCAATGACCTGGTCGCCAGCGGAGATGGTTTCTAGCCCAATCTATACGCGCCTGTCGATGTCTTTGCAACAATAAACGTTTCTTCAGAGGTCTCCTGGCGAAGTAACCTGCACGGATCAATTGCAGATTCACTAGCATTCTAGATACAGGAATATTAGTGAACCGTAACCATTCAGCACAAAGGGTGTTTGCTGACTTGGTACGCCCATTTTGGCACAAACGTAGCAGATAACCTGCAATGACCTTCTGTTTGGAACCCATACGCCACATGGCAAGAATTCGTCTATAAATTCCTTCATTAAAATGACGGACCATGGTGTCAAGAAAGTTGCCCCAAAATTGCAGCAAATTCCGCCGACACGCCCGTGTACAACGAGAGATATCAACAGCACTATGCCCTTATTTATTGAGCCTCAGATATCACGTCACTTGGAACTTGGGTGTTTTATTGGTCACCCACTCACTCAAGACAATACCACGTGTTGAAAACGTATGCCAAAATAATCGTCACGTATCAACGAATACGCTGATACCACTGAACAGATCATAAACACTAAACAACTGGTCCTAATATGGTGTTCCACAACGGAATGCAACGGAACAAAAAATATATTCCATATTTATTTTCATGTCTGCATAATAATGGTGCTAATTATATATTTAGTTAATCGATTAAACGCAGCTGGTGAGTTGGACACCAGTGTCCAGATTCACCCTCTACGAGAGTGTACTGATGTGATTTTAATCATATATGTGGTCAGATAACAATAATATCTTGTTTATGCACGTCAGAATGCTAGAATAAAGACTCCAAATTCCAACCTTTTTTTACACAAAATAAATAACAAATAAGTTACACAATCCTTCATCATTATTATAATCCTGCGTTATAATTGGTTATTTGCGATATTGTATAATAGTCAGTTTTACGTTACTTACCTGGTATTGTGAGGGGGGCAACGTATATAGTATAGGCTGTCATTGCCTAAATAGTATGCACAACATAACCTATCACAGAGTAAACATTGGCACTTTCTACATGTTCTTAAAAGTATCCAAACCAAGTACAAGCATTTCAGGTAAAGACAAATTTAAGCACACACACACACACACACACACACACACACACATATATATATTATATATATGTGTGTGTGTGTGTGTGTGTGCCCGCGTGTGTTTGAAATCTACCTCCATAAATCTAAATCTAAATACAATTATACATACATTAATTTAAATACAGAATGTTACATACCTCCACATATTGATAATTACATGCGTACACCTATGTATGTGCCTGTGGGACCTATCTAATTCGCTTTTCGTACGCGACAAATACGTCACGTCCACAGGAAAGTGGCTGCATGCAGGCTACGCGGAAGCGCGTAAAATATACCATTTGATCACACAGCTCGCAGTAAACAACACGTGCGTGTGTTTGATTAGCGAATTACTACATACTGATGATAACCACTTTGACACCACAGTTTACATTCAACAGTAATGTTCTGTATGGAATGAGTGAAGTCATTTAGCTAAAATACAAACGAAGTAGCAATACTACACAATGGATTATTACTGGACTATAACGAAATATCGTCTCAAACCTTAGTAAATACTATGATTTACTCGAACCGAACAGCTAATCTTCATAGGTTTCCGTTCATCACTAAGTGAACGTTCATTCACGCCTAATTTAGCGTCCCTAAGTATAATCAGTTAGGTGTGGTGGGATCTAAATTAAAGCGCCTATCCACTTGATCTATTTGATCCATGGTCGAGAACAGCGGATTTCAGGCAGATCTCCGATACTGCGAATGACACGTCGGGATTATAATAGCTATACCGTCCACAATTTCCCTATATCAGTGTAACCTAATTACTCATAGTATGGGAATAAGCGCTGTCCGCAGCTTAATACCCATGGAGATGCCTGCCGGAGTAACAAACGACTCCAGGAGTATCAAACCATCAAGCAACATTGTATCAATTAATATGTCGTTTCGCCAGACCACATAAGAGGACAACAATATAGATTCTACATTATATTATACATAGCAAAGCTAATAGACTCAAACATGTTGTAATAACGACATAACTTTCTTACATTGGTGTAATAAGGAATCTGGATCGAAATAGATATGATGTCTGGCACGGTCAATGTGTGTTTTAGGATACATGTAGAGAGGCAACAGGCACAGAGCATCAATATATCAAAGCAAATTCATTACAAACGATTCATGCAGGCTTTTGAACTTATTGCATAATTTTGAAGTTATGCCATGATATTAAAATGCTAAATTTAGAAGTACCTCTCCGCGCGTGTGGTGACTATGCATTTAATGGTTGGCATATTCCATATTAACTTTACCTACATGCACCGGTAACCTATGCCAAAAACTGGGGGCTTTAACAATAAACGCATAATCACCAAATGACTTGAGCCGAGAAACGGAATCTGCCATGGTATCTGAATTTCCGGGATGACTTTCTAATGGACTGCAGTTAGCACATGCATTATGTGGCCATGTCATTCATATCTTAATAAATTGTTAGTACATTTTTGAAATTTGATACGATATATAATGGGTAATATGAAAGAGATTGATGTCATAATCTGATATGCCGTATAAACGGGTGTCACAACAGTCTATACGATATATAACAAAGGTATGGGCCTGGGTAACTAGTGCTTCTTGTGTCGGGGACGTATTAAGCTGCAGATGTTCTGGAGGTGGTAATAGATAACTAGGGAAAATGATGTAACATGTTCATATATTTGTACATATTTATAAAAACATTACACGCTCATTGGGGTAATTGAACATCAGCTATCCGTAATTCTTGCGATTTTAGACATTTTACACAATGTGATGAAGCCTAATATAATATGTGCAATGGTTATTCATCATGCGCTGCCAGTGATCATCCACCAATACAATAGAAGGTGACTATTGACCAAATATAAACCCTCTAATATATTGGGTTGGCAGTCTCCTCGCAAGGTATCCTACCCGCATCTGTCTCAAATTGATGAATTTGTAATGAATACTATAATAGAGGGTAATCGTCGCCGATTATTTCTCAGGGAATTCACTACTCTGGATCGACCATTCACGTATACTCCATTCGCATATCACTTGTCTGGTGGTAATGAAAACGTCCTAGTGTATGCTCGGTGGTGTGATCACCAGCCACCGATGTCTCTTCATCACCTTTACCAGGCTCCATGAGACATTCTCAGAGGCTCACCTATCTCCCTACTGAATCCTGCAAGCCATGATATGTCCATAAGTTATTTAATTGATTGAATAAATGTCTTATCAGACAGAACATTTAATATTACAAGGAAGCGTTAATGTAATATGGCATTAACAGGAATAGTGTTGGTTAATGAGCTTGCAATATCAGGACAGACTACTGATAACACGTTTACTCTCAGAACAAAATCAACATTTAAGTATGTAGTTTTATATATTTACACCGAAATACATCAGTGATAACATGCACAGTTGTTGTGTCAAATGATGTTGTTCATTATCCCTGTAATAGATCCGTAAACAATTCACTCGTAACTGCATTTCTAGGTTATGTGAGAAGTCTTAAGTTTATCTTGGATAATACTTTTGGAAAGGAGAAGAAGCAGTTCCATGCTATAAGTAAATCCCGTTATTATTAAATAAGAATTACAGCGCTTATTCGATTGTACATAAATTATTAAAATGCAAGGCGTTTTGTTTTCATGTGTATCATAAGAGGCAACTCAAAGAAGACGCCTCAGA
>JAODUP010000505.1:0-20000 GCA_025642065.1 Paralvinella palmiformis | reverse complement strand
CTAACCAGAACGCGTGTGTCATCATAGGTTTTGGTGCCGGCTTCCAACCCCGTTCCGACTCTAATATGACTGGAATTATCCCCACTCAACACCGACACACTATTATAAAGGGTCACATGTGCCGTCCTTGCCCTTAGCTTGACCATTTTGTATGTGATATCTAAGAAGGTAGTCTAATAACAGGCCAAAATGGTTCCTACCTTTCTTCCAAGATAATCCCGGAGAAGATCCCTCATCAGAGTAAATCTTATTATATCCCAATTTTCTGAATGAGTAATTCTTCGAGCTAAATGCTTTGATTGTGCCGTCGTTCCCGTCCCCACTATTGCATTGGCTTAAACTCGGAAGCCAAAAAATTAAGCCTTTTCACATTGATAGGCACAAAGATATATCCTCTAAAATTAAATAACACCGAAAGAAATTACTACGTGGATCCCTCGGGCTGATAACTGACCTGTACCCAAGTTTAACGTCCTCCCTAATCTGAACCTTTGTCGATTTACTTTCCTGGAAGGTGCCCCTTTATTGGGTCCTGAACGAAGACGTTTAAAGTTCCTTCTTGTCCAGGTGTCCTTTTATCAACAACTTAACGGATCATTTTATTATTTAATTTCAAACCTTTTCCAACGACTTATAAATGCTGAACCTCGAACGGATCAATTCTAAAAAAAGACATTTTACATACAAAATCAGCTATCGACAATTCATAGTGGTATATAAGAATCCTTATAATTCCGTCAGTTAAATTTAGTTTTATTCTAATATAAATACACACGCGCGCGCACGCACATACTCACACACACCAACCCTACGCCCACACCTCCCCAATATATATATATATATATATATATATATATATATATATATATATATATATATAATAGAGAGAGAGAGAGAGAGAGAGAGAGAGAGAGAGAGAGAGAAGAGAGAAAAAAGATGAGACAACAGAATGTGTTAGTAGCCTGTTCATAATAAAATTGAGACAACAAGAGATATGTGTCCTTGCAAGAGCTGGATATTGCGTCTCTACAAACGCCTATTGTGTTTGAGCTTCAAACCAAATAATTTAGTGCACAATCTTCTTATAAATATATATATATATATATATATATTGGTTTTAATTTTGGTTTGAGCACCATAGTGTTGAAAGAACCTGATGATAAAGAGATTTTCTGTAACTTTGGTACATTATTCTCTGCCTAATTAATAAGTGTACTTTCTCAATCCCATGCTATTAACAGAACAACCTGGGCAATTGTGCTGAAATTAACTACCCTATTAGATGAACGGCCGGCATAGAGGAATTATACTAGTATATGGGTTCAAAGTAGTTCATTCTATTCCAAGAACGACATCAACATATTGACTAATGTCATGGCTAGTTTAGGATTTTCTTGCTATACCTTAAGAGACCGGACACTAGCTCATAGGAAATAATGCATTAAGAACTTTATGAATTATGGTGGTGTAGAATAAATATAACGATTGAAGTTTTATAGCTAGAGTCTGTCATGTCAACATAAATCCTATTATATGGCAGATATACTTATGTTGACCACATAAGGTAAACGACGTATAATCTACCCAGTCATATGATAGGATTACCTATTTATACCTATATTGTCATATTAATACATCGATAGCTGGCATAGTTCAAAGTGGCTATTGAAATGGCAATACTAAAATTTTCTGAATATTCTCCTATTATTTTATTTATTATCACGTATGTTATTAAAAAATGCATCAATCTAACTTTCTTCAAATTAGCATGTGTGTATGTTGTATTTAATGGGATATTTGCGAGTATCGTCACGTTGATTTAAAAAAAAGTATGTTAACAGTTCGTTCTTCAGGAACATTACCCCATAATTCTTTCATAATCGAAGTGATAACTATATTCGTAAACAAGTGTGGCAGACAGCAAGTTCGTTCGAAGTGTCATGTTCTGAACCTAATAACCGCACTGTTTCAACTTGACCCTATAAATACTCGGCTGTATTGATTCCTCTAAATACGATGCAAAACGTCCGTTGGAGGAATCAAATCGGACTTCGATATAAGTCATTACTGATAAACCACTAATATCCCTATGGTAGATTAATTTAACACTAAAATGAAGCACACCATAACAGCACTGCCGTATAATTTAGTGGATCGGTTATTATTGAAAGGAGTCTTAATTTTAGCAGTTAATCACAATGAGATCAAGAACAGGTTGGCCTATCGCATTTAGTGAAATAATCAAAATGGCTGGTAACTTAAACCAAGAAAAATCAAACTTTTCTGATTAGTGTAAAATTAAACTTATATATTTGCCATTCGTTTATACCATTTAAGAATCTTATGAGCTATTTCTTTATTTGCTTCAAGTTTAAAACAACATGGCAACTTAACTCGAAGCTTGGGAGGTGAACTTCGGATATATTTCCCTCCGTGCAGTGATGTAAGGTATGTTGGCACTGACTACAGTGAGAGGGTTCAATTTCCAGTTGTGTGTGACAAGTCTTGCAAAAATGTTGTACACTCATTGTAGGCGGTATATCAAATACCTTGATAGCGTTAAATACACAAACAAATATTGTAGACAATGTTATCCTACAGGTTTATATATGTTATTATGACTAGTAGCTAAACATTTAGTTTGCCTTGGCGTGGACTGTCTCTGATCAAGACAAAAATTAATATTATTATAACGAGATATTATAAATTTATAACGTTTATTATCTTACCTAAGTTAGCTACCATATAGTGTACTTAAAAGCATATCTCTGGGTACAAATTATATGATTATTATGACTGTATATTCCATTTCCCTTATGAAAATATGTTCAATGACCACCACTGGACAGTGGTAAGACAGCCCTTGGGCTACACTGTTTCGTAACATAGGAGTACAACTGTCATAACACATGGTAATGTTAACTATGTATATTTTAAAATATAGTTCGTTGCTATTACCATTTTGTTTGGATATTTATTCATTATATTATGTACTCCTATTATGTTAAATAAATTCAATTCAAATTCAATATCAGAGAGAAACCTTATGACCGTCCATTGTTATATAATAGTCCTCATATAACAATGGACAGTCATAAGGTTTGGACTAAAATCATGCATGTCCTAAGTTTTATATTTCTTATTCGATAATAACAAAAGTTAAATAGATAATTTACCTCTTTCCCCATTCCTCGGGTATTATCCAATATAAGTTCAAAATGTTTCACAAACAAGGAATAAATTATATAACTATATCCTACCTTTATACGAAGCTTCTCAGTTTTCTTGATGTGTTGCTTTGATTAGAAAATAATGAATTCGGTCTTTTCCTAGTTCAATTCCATGATATTTCTGTTCATCTAATTATCTATACCTTCAATACCATATCATTTAACACGTTTATCTAAAATAATATATATTTGCATATCAGCAGCATAACAACGTTATTTAATGTTATGTCCTTTAATAATTTAACCCGCTGGTTTATTATACATCCAGTTAAAATTTGTTAGTCTGAAAACGGATATTTATGGTGCACCAAATCGAAAACCTGCATATTCGAAGTGGATAAATCAAACATAATGAACGCCTATAAGAGTTATACTATGCACCTTAGACTAACCATTGTAAAAGCTTTGTAGATGAAAAGACGGTTTGAAATAGGCCAATATTTCTTAAGATCTTTCTCCCCATATCAATATATCTTAAACAGCTGGCAGAAGTTAATCCACTCATTTCCGTAAAAGACAACTAGGCGGTTAATATGAGTTATTTGACAATATCGGGCGTTGGCGATTATCTCCTTAACCTCACTCTGAAACGCTAATTGAAACAGTTCTAAGTTTTGCCATTAATCATAAATCCACAGATGTTGCACGTATCATTTTGAGAATTAGACTAGGTCTTATTCATGGTGCTTGCTGTCTTCTTAATTAAAGAATTGCTACAGTTAGGAAGAGGCAATCTTCACGAAATACACCGAAAACCTTAATTGTATAAGGAGACATGGGATGCATCTGGCCTTTCTTGGTGAATTGCCAAGTCATGACATTTTCGGTTCGAACATCTAAGCGATAAAACAAAAGAAAATATACAGATTACATCCCAAATGCATCCTGGCAACTGGGTATTGTCCAAGCGGAATTAAAAATGAGTTCGCAGTAAAGCGAGAGATAGTGGGAATGCCTGATTTACTTTTTAATACGTAAACTAAGAAGATTATTAAATCAATGTAAGCTAACTTTGACGCAACGTTAGCAATTGTCCTTTCAAAAGAAGAATAAAGCCGGAATTAATTCATCAGAACATCCATTTTATAACAAACATTAACAAGTAAAAGAAGTTGATGTTAACGATTTGCTTCATGTTTCGTCAAATGAGTTTTAAATGTTACATTTGTTCATGCGTGTAGGAGACACCTATATCGACTACAAACAATCATTTACTGATATTGCATTATAATTGTGTTTAAATTATGTATTGAGTGTCTTTAAAATAACTAATTAATACTCTACTAAATGTTGATGATAACAATCTATAGATTTTGTAAAAGCAATGTGCTATTACAATATATAATGTTCGAATTTTCAGTGATCTGATTTGTCTACAATGCCCAGTTTTCGGCATCACTTTTATTGCAAATCTCGCTGATTAAATAGTTCAGTAATAAAGCTAAGCAAAGTTTTAGTAAGCTCTAAAATATCAATACCTTGTGATACCATAGAGTGAACAACAGGTATGATTGTATTCCGAATAGATTGAACATTTAGAAGAAAACAACCTAATAGATGCACTCTAAATGATGAACCTAATTTATTGCTTAGTTAAACAGAACGTTCAACGCAGCAATTCCCTTGAATGTTGGATATATGGCGATTCTTGGTTAATTGATCTACTCTAGCCTAAATTAAGATGGAATTTTGGAATATTTGACAATCTAGTGTTTCTTCAACATCATATTTTCACCCGATTAATATATCTTTCAAGGTTAAGTGTCCTTAATATGAATAGGATAAGATCTGTGATAGTACGAGTGTTCATAATAATCATCAAATATATAAATGTTTATGACGAATCCGATATTTATTAATTAATTTGTTGTATTGTTCCATTGTTAATGAATGTTTGAGTACTGATAACATGCTGAATTTAGCCTATCAAGCGGGTGTCGTCCAAACGAAAAGAATACTCCTTGAATTAATTTTTCAGGAAAGCGATTTTATAACAAACTTTCGTGAATTATAAACGTTGATGAGAGCTTTTTGAGTGATCTTTCGTCAAAAGGGTTTTAGAATTGGCATCTATAGATGTGCACCTGGACAGATTTGATTACTAGAAACAATCAGTAATATTGTTTATATTCTATTATAATGTTGTTTATTTGTGTATTTAAAAGTCTTCAAAATTACTAATTTAAATCACAATAAAATGAGATAACAAGCATTCATGCATATTAGGATTGGGGCGATTACTGAACCAATGTATTCGATTAAGATTACGAATACATAAGAATACCTATTACGATAACAATTACGATTACATTCATTCTGAATTACGATTAGGATTACATTTTAAGGTAATCATGATTACAATCATGATTACAATGTATATAATACAAAAATGAATGTGATTATATGTATATACCGACATAAACATGATACACACCACGTTTTCACAGTCTTAAATTATTGATATGTTTTACATTTATTTTCTTCTGTAGCTCGGCCAACTCCCATCTGCGTACTTCGTCCTTTGATCTCCCTCTAATGCCCATGTTTGTTACCCCGTATGTATATCTGGGGCCAAGATGTAGCCTTGTTTATGTATACTATCCCATGCGATAATGTAATTGCCAACTTGTGATCCTATTGCTGGCCAATCAGGATCGTTTGAAATTGGGGTTATAACCACAGTGTCACAACGAATTAAGTCATATACGTTTGCTGGCTTGGTGACTAGCTTGGTCTTAACCGAGTAAAAACAACACGAGTTAATCTAAAATGCCTGTTTATGACTTATAGTCGGCAGATTTAAAGCAGTTTCAACACATTTTCCCTTCATGCTAATAGAACAAATAAACTGACAAATAATCATGTGTTTAAATATGACAGCAGTGAGTCAATTATATTATTATCTTTTGCCTTGTAAATCAAAACATATGTTTGGCATGATATACAATGGTAAATAATTTAAAAAAACATTGTGTAATCATAATAGTAATCGCTGATTATCATTACATTTACAATGTTATAGATTAAGATTACATTATATCCGGAAATGGCGATTACGTTTACTTGAGATTATGTAATCAATCAATTACAATCGATTACGATTACTGATTAGGATTATCCCAACCCTGTTGCATATGGGTTTGAAAAACCTACTTGGCTTCACAAGATTTAATATTTTTACTTTTGGTAACCTGTTTCGTCTATTAAGCTTACTTTTCTGTATCACTTTTATTACATATTCCTTTGTTCATATTGTACTGTCATGTCTATCAGCAATGTAGCAGAGAAACATGTCACGCAACGTGTTCCTGTCATATAACTGCCAAGACATTCTCTTGGGCTCTGCTATTATCGAATAACAGAACGATATACAATATAATGAGGATTCTGTGGCATTATCCTTCCTTTCTATTTAATTCGTTTATAAATAATTTGCATACCCATTCGAAATATTAATTATCTTTTACTATTTCCTTGCTGTGTGTGTTAGTCTAATATTTAGACTGTTGTTTTCCTTTTTTTTATTACAAGCTACTGTAGATTAGAGGAGGTATACATAAGTATTGTAATAAATTCGCCGATGAATAATACGATTTCTTGTAACTATGAAAAGAGCGAGGAAACCCGTTTCTTCTGTATGACCTGAACCTCTCTAGCTGATTACTGTCGGCGAATCAAAGGACCATAGATAAATAAGTCTATCTCTTTGTTCCCTGATAGCAGTGTCCAATGCAGTGCTTAATCTTGCCGAAAAGCACCAATCCAATTACTTGGTTGGATGATAGCTAATTTATAATGCTGTCATATGTCAATGTCTTTTAGTGTCGAATCTTAATGTATTGTCCCTGTATAGCGTACCTAAAACGTTGGTTCGTTAGCGATGTCCTTCAAGCAGAAATCGTATTTCGTTGTCCATTATCTAGAAGATAAATGGATTAGGTGTGACTCATAAAGAAATAACAACAATGATGTTTATATAATAAAGCGCCCTTACTAGGAGTCGTCATTCAAAGACACTGTACACTGTGTTTTTAGAACGGATTGAAAATGTTCAAGAGACGATGTCTTACTAATATATACTGGCAACCTATTCCACAAAGTGAGGGGGCGTCTTTACTAAACGCACCATCATCATATGACTTCAACCAAGTTTAAATACAGGTATGATACAGATTTGAACCCAATACTGGATATTTCTAGTCGCGTGCTACCTATGTTAAACATTAATTGATTATATTGCACAATACTCTCACTTATATATTGCTCACAAAGCTCACATATTGCATACATGATATTTCTACACACGCATACACACAACACGCACATGCACACACGCGCATACACGCGCGCGCAAACACACACACATATATACCCACAGACACTCATACACACACATACTCATAAACGTACACACACATACATACATACACACATACATACACATACGCATTCACATACATACACACACACACACATATATATATATATATATATATATATATATATATATATATATATCCACACTCAATCCCACACAATCACACACACACACAAACACATACACCGTGCATACATACACATACATACATACATACACGCATGTATACACACATACACACCCATGGCATCCCTTATATATATATATATATATATATATATATATATATATATATATATATATATATATATATAAACACACCACACATCCACACATTCACGCTCAACGCCTCTATTGCCGTACCTGCCTGTATAGTATAATATAACACGCATACACCCACACACATGCACTCACCCATAAACACAAACACAGACACATATACACACATATATACACACATATATACACACATACACAGACACACATTCAGTCACCTGAAGAATCGTCCAGTGTTTAACCCCCCCCCCTTCGATATTCCCTGTGCATGCGCATTATTACACACGGCTAACACGCGTATACACGTTGAAATACAAACACCTTTATCCATTTCTCCGATATTTTAGTATTTATATTTAGCTATTCCGTGATATATGCGTGGCCTTTTCATCGTACCCTTAATTCTTACCTATTTGAATTGACTTTAGAACTCCACTTCATCATATCTCCACGTTATCTCTCCTCCACCATTCATTCATCATATACCTTGCGTATCGTATTCCTTAACAACCTTTTCCATTACCCTTCAATTACCTGTCCTTCAGAAGTAGTTCTCTAGAAGTCGTATGGTTTTAGGCTCGAATCTTCCGCTGTTTACAATTAATCACCATAGAAAATATGGGCACAGAGAAAGATACCAATAAATGCTATAGATGAAAAGTTAAATTAAGGTGGCACGCTATTGATACATGACTACATATTGTTAAATAAAAAACTGTAAATATATCGATCTGTTACTAAGGATAGGATTACTTCAAGTTAACCAATTAGTAAAGTAAATTTACTACTTATAGCTAACGTACAATACACATCCGGTCAAATTGTATTCATATCAAGCTGTGGTGTTTGTTGAAGGTCGGTGAGCCTATAAAAGGGCTAACTCTGTAGACTATAACTTGCGATGCCAGATCTGTCGGACGTCAGCCCCGATGGCTTATATAGGTAAGATGCTTGAATCCAAAATGAAGTTTAGGTTAGCATAAGAGGTATCGAAATCTAGTCAAAGTAGTTGGCTTCTATATAAATTAGCTGATAATTGAACTTTAAGTACGGTTTCTTTACGACAATCTACCGTAAATTTATTTGGGACTGGTGATACATTACACATGTCTCAACAAGAAAAGTCGCCACTCAGCATTCAGTCCCCTGAAGAAACATCCAGAATTTGAATTCACAGTTCGAGATTATCTGTGCCTGTGCATTATTATACACAGCTAAAACACACATTGCCCGTGCCAGAGATTGAGGTTCGTGTTTTCTTTTTACCTATTTTGTAAGATTTGATATAAAGGGTTAGTGACGAGTAGGTCATAGAATGTATTGGATTTGTATGCTTATGAGGTATTTGACCCTCCAGCAAATATCACAAAGCACATTATGCTGCGGTTGAGATGTTCCTTTTTCTGTGCGTGGAGACTGTATGTTTCCAGGTCCATGCGTTCTAAGACAAGTTGATCTAGAGCTGTATAATCCATGTACTATTTGCGTCTTTGGAGGCACGCCGTTTAAGTGTTTGGCCTGGTTATCCAGCATTTAAATGACTGTAGCAGACACAGTACGCTCTTAAAGCATGTACTCCTGACTCAGGAATAGAAACACTTCATCGCATCTCGAGCGGTGGCATTGGACACAGCTCGTGTGGTTGGTGTGTTTTATATAACAAGTTTAGTTGTATATATAATTCACCTTGGTTGTTTGTGGGAATATAATTATCTTTTCTGGGTCCAATTATGTCCAGTCTGTACTATGACATTCAAGGCTAACTTTAGTCTCCTTGTCATTAATAAACCCTATATTATAATTATAGTTTGTATAGCAGACATTAGGTCTGATTTAAAAATGTAAATATATAGAACGGCAATTCTGCCATAACGGTCTGCTAAAGCGCCGATATAAATTGTTATAATAGTGACGAGTAGGTCATAGTATTTATTGGATTTGTATATCTATGAGGTATTTGACCCTCCAGCAAATATCACAAGGCATATTAAGCTGCGGTTGAGAAAGTTCCCTTTTCTATGCGTGGATACCATATTTCCCTGTCCCTGCATTCAAGAAAAGTTGATCTAGAACTGTATAATCCATGTACTATTTGCGTCTTTGGAGGCACGCCGTTTAGGTGTTTGGCCTGGTTATCCAACATTTAAATGACTGTAGCAGATACAGTACGCTCTTAAAGCATTATATGTACTCCTGACTCAGGAATAGAAACACTGCATCGCATCTCGAGCGGTGGCATTGGACACAGTTCGCGCGGTTGGTGGGTTTTATATAACAACTTTAGTTGCATATAAAATTCACATTGGTTGTATGTGGGAAAAGAATTATCTTTCATAGGTCCAGTGATGTCTAGTTAGTACTATGACATTCAAGATTAGCTCTAATCTGCTTGTCATAAATAACATTTAAGAACTACAATAGTTAGAATAGCAGACGTTAGGTCAGGTTTGAAAATGATACCATAGTTCAAACAGTATCGAAGCTATGACGCGCTATTACGGTCTGCTTCAGCGCAGATGTCATTCTTTTAATAGTAATTAAGATAAACAGTTTTAATAGTAGTCAATTGGGTTATATAGTATTGTTTTGAAGAAAGATACAGCAATTAAAAAATAGCTATAAATAGGGCTACTTAGATAATTAATCTAAACATTCTCACTACTGCCGTGATCTGACTTGGGTGTTCTACTCCCAAACTCCACGGCTGTAGGTGATTCGCTTTTTGTTTTTGCTTGGCGGCTTAGGGACTGGTGAGACATTACACATGTCTCAGCAAGAAAAGTCGCCACTCTGGATTCAGTTCCCTGAAGAAACGTCCAGAGTTTGAATTCACGGTTCGAGATTCTCTGTGTTTGTGCCTTATTATACACAGCTAAAACAGACACATATAAATAAAAAATGGGCTTAAAATGAGGCTTAATTAATCGCTGATTAACGTTCAGTAAGTGGGTAACGTAAATGTTTGAGAGTTGGCCCTTATTCTTTAGTATTTGATAGTTCATACATAGAATTGGGGCGATATTTTGTTGTTATCCCGTAATAACCCTATTTCAGTAAAACTATAATGTTTTAGTATAGTCTTTCGGTTAGCTCTACATATATGCAAATTGTACAAAACACAAGTTGGTTACGTATTCACTTCAAGCTGTCATATTTGTTCATATTCTAAAAAAGCCTAAATGTTTACACATTGGCTCAAACCCAATATGAAGCAGAAGCCAGCAGTTGTGACGTCGAAATCTCAAGAAGTAAATGTGTTCTTTAAATCACGGCAAATTAGTAATGGCTATAACCGTTTAGGTGCAAGAATTTGTCTGTATATGTATTAACTTATCATTGTATCACAGGCTAGTGCCGCTTACAGCAACCGAGAGTGATAAGAGGTGCTTTTTGTATGCGCTTCCTTTATGTAGATGCCATACCCACACTGGTTTCCCGTGAACGTGACACCTTTTTCTAGTAAGAAAAAGTGAATAAGCCACGGGCACCATCCACCAATACAAAAAGTCAAATAAGTTATTTGGATTAAATTGACTGAATGATACTGGGTTGCATCATCATACAACAAAGCCAAATTACTAAGAAACAAACTAACTAAGTGATTATCTGCTCACTTACACACACATTTATCCGCCACTCTCATACTCGTTTGCTGACTCGCACATAAATACTCAGTCGGTGTTTTATTTCCCCTTTAATTTAATTAATCACCGAGGTAAGTCGGTAGGATGGGTGGTGAATGAACATTTACACACAAACACATACACATACACACACGTACGCACACACACGCACACGCACACACACACACACACCAATATATATATATTCTCTGGAAAATGTGTTAATAAAGTATACGTAACATAATCTTATCAAAACATTTTCTAAGCAGAACTACGAATCGAGAAGTAAATGACAGTTGGTTAATGTTTCAAGTACATTCATGTGAAAATGTTCATGTCAAATGTGTTACTAACTAAATAACTATGTCCCGGATGTCCATGATGGATGTGTGCGAGCGTCTTACAGAGACTGATATGTGACGATTGCTAAAAATGTCATTTATTGCTATATGTTCAGTTGACCGTGTGTCTACTGGGCAAATAAAGGAGTGACTGGAAGTTCTGATAAGCCTAATTACCTAGATACATTATTATCTCTTCATGTTTTGCAAATATCTATAAAAGCTGACCATGTTAACCCATTAATACATATAAGAAGGAAAAAAACTCCAGTTAAAACAATAATTATAAACTATTAATTAATCAAGTCACAAGTTTGAAGGTGTTATCTTTCTCATGAGAGGACTCCACATCTGCTTCAACGTCTTCACAAGCATTGGCCAATTCATGGACAGTGCAGGACTGGATGACCTATGGCCTGAGGCAAGTGTATACGCAACCAACGGAACTCATACTATGTTGGATGACAAGGCCTAATACCGTGCTGTTGGATGACATCAACTTACATACGAAGCTCTCTGGCACCTCAAATGGCCAATGTTCAAGTTATGGCTGGCTGAACATGTTCATGAACATGATGAGGTATTTGACGAGTTCGCCCAATGTGTGGGTCAGGCGTTTAAGAAGCACAAGAATGCTGACATTAGAACAACACTCTGCACTGCAATCAGACATCCAGCTATCAGATGCACTTTGTATTGAAGAGGTTCAGTCCCTCATGGAGGAGTTTAACCAAACGCACTCTGATAGTCCAAAGTTCATATTGTGGTCAGCTTCTATGAGCATTGTTGAGATCCCACTGGACGTCATCAGAGCCAAGAGTGATGGCAACTGGATTATACATCTAGGAGCATTCACCGCGATGATGCTATGGCTCACAATACTCACGATGGGGGCCAGTTTATCTTGCAAAAATGACACTCCTCGAAATGACAGGACCACAGGTCCATGTAGAGTTTCTTTATGGAAATATTGTCGTGAAGAGGACCAAAATGCGATTCAGCCAAATACCTGCTAATCAGGCAACGGAATCGATCAAAATGACATAATTGCTATCAAAAGAAATGACTAAGCCAGAGACAAGTTGTGTATCCTCACGTGGTCAAAAAGGTCAAGCATGTACAAGAATCCATGGTCATTCTTTAATCTGAATGAAGATATTGTTTTCTGCCGTTCTGACAGTTTTCCTTCTCGAATAAAACCGTGATGCTGATGATGTGAAGAAGCTGGCTACGCAACTCCGATGATTTGATGTGTCCTGGTTACACATGAAGTCAGCAGATGAGGATGGATACAACTAGTCAAACCTATGGTGTCCCTGACAACAAATGAAACTGCACCGTGTTAGGTGGTCAGTGTTCGCTTAACTGCAGAAGAAAGTGATATGTAGGTAGTCGTTACCAATGTGAAGGAACTACTCTGTAATATAAAGACCTGTATATTCATTGTTTGGCATGCACTGATCCATTCCCTTTGGGGGGCCCATGGATGCGATACCTTTGTCAACCTAGCTGGTGTTCCTGCAAATCGCAACAGTTTACTTTTGGAGAACACACAACCATATATATGGTAAATGAAATGACTCAATCAATGGATTAGTACCATCTAAGAAAGTGGGAAAACAGAAGCCAATTCGCAAGTTTATTGAATGATCATATGCCCCGCTCTCTCAACGTACGGAGCACTTTCGTTGCCTTAGATGAAAACAAGGCTTATATTGCCTGGTTGTTATCGGATGTCATCGTGATAATAGGTAAAACCAATCAGAGTGATATGAGATGGTGACTCCGAAGGTCTTGTTATATCTACGCTCATATTCCAATTATATCCAGTATGGTGACGTTCATATCATACAGTATAAACACGTACTAGACAGCTAAAATCGAATTTACTTGTAATTAAAAATGCAAACAAACTATTCACAAATACTCAATGGACAGTTAATGTACTTTGTATGGATGTTTATCTAACTATTAGTATTACCATATTCAGGCAAACCAAAGGGAGCTAAATAATAGATGCAATATTTAATGATATTAAGCAATGAAGAAAACGAAAATAAGTACATAAACAAATTCCTGAATAGGTCTCTTTGTATTTATTTATATATCAGCCTATCTATCTCTCTATTGATATAGATATATATTAAACTACCCATTTATCTACGTATCTATCTATTTATGTATGTATGTATGTATGTATGTATCTATCTATCTATCTATATATCTATCTATATATCTATCTATCTATCTATCGATCTATCTATCTATCTATCTACCTATATATATATATATATATATATATATATATATATATATATATATATATATATATATATATGTCTATGTATTGAATAAAGAAAGGCAGGAGTTAAGCTTATAGACTGAAAATGTAAGTTTCATTCGTGAACGCTATCGATATTAGATCCCAAACGCAATGCCCGCAAACTATAAAAAAACCGTGGGTGCAGATGTGGAAAACTGAATGATAACGATCACCCTTGAAATATTACTCCAATTTAGAAGTTTGTATTAACGATAAAGAATATCAAGCAAATACTAGTAATTACTTGTTTTTTTCACATACCGTATTAAATTCGATGCCTATAGTATAGAAATCTAATCAAATAAAGGAAGAAATTGCGAAATTGACACTGTTAATCATTTGTAAAATGGACTAGGATGTTTTATTAGTCGTACTAAGATGAGATGTATCATGATTGGTCGAGTATACAAATACATAATGCTACAATAAAATCCTTTTCACAATACAAATAATACAAAATCCTGCAAAAACGTAGATACCTTTTTCGTCTTGAATTATCTCTGATGTATGACGAATGATATCCTAGTAGAAGTAAAAGGTACTTATGGTAGATGTTATTATGTTAATTCGTAGCCTTTTAAAAATCTATCATTTAGGAATTCTGGCTGTTTCTGTATTTGGAAAAAAATCTGTGTCTGTGTGCTCAAAGTCTGCACAAAACAATAACTTGTTAGTATTAAGCAACGATACTTTGTATTTCCCTTCGATGAGATATTGTTTAAAAAAATAGAAACCTTTAGGTAATTCAATAATCATCTGCAGTTTATCTCCACATATATGGCCAGAGACAAAATTAAAGAATGTTTTATTAAATATAGATAACAAAGTTTTATGAAAACTGACATGAATTCCAGAATGTGTCCTACAATAGATATTTTAATAATAACCTTTACATTGCAAAAGAATATACGAAAAATAACTAATAACAATATCTCAATTTATGTTGGCATGATCAGTGTAGGGCGATGTAGTTCCAGTATAGTTACTTTCTGTAGATATCGTGTCATGATCATAGTGCCAAAGAAACCAACTTGATCAGATTCAGACCAGTGTCTTATAAATGGGATGAGATCATGTTGATTGCATTGAAGACATTGTAATATTATATTATCAGGCCAGCATGTCAAAATAGCAGATTTGTTTGTGATTGAATTGTGAAGGAATGATATACTGATGATAAGGCACTATAAACCACTTCTAAAAGATACATACAGAGATTTTAAAGTTATCGTGATATAGACATGATTAACACTTAGAAGGATCAAACCAATTATGTTCAAGCATACTTTAATAAGCCAAGTGTTTTTTTTCTTCTCATAACCACTTATCATAAGAATGCAACATAAATTACCTTATATCGTGTTCAATATGAGTTAATCTTTTTGGCTTAAAGTTAAATCCTGTATATCACTCAATAATTGTACGAGTGATACAGTTCGTCAGTACATTACCTATGTCTATATGTCTATATATATGTCTATATGCGTGAGATTCTTTGTCCGTATGTGGTTATGTCTCTACGTGTAGTATTACACACACACACATACACACACACATACACACACACACACACAATATACACACACACATACATACACACACACATACACACACATATCATACACACACACACACACACACAATATATATATATATATATATATATATATATATATATATATATATATATATATATATATATAACATAAATACACATACATAAATACATGCCACCCACGCACAGATAAATACATTTATATTTTCTAAAGTAGGTTTCTTGTTTTTCTTTAAATTAGCGAATATTTATTTTGATAAAATTATACTTAATGGGTAAACATTATTTACGGAAACCAGAGTAATTTATGAAAATGCAGAACAGGAAGATGTTTTGCAGTACAAATTTCCTATATTGTCTATCACTATACAATGTTCCTTTCACATGCAACCACTCCGCCATTTACCGACAATGAGCTGTCATATTATTAGAGATGAAATTTGTTTATCCAACGGAAAGACGTTACCTATTTTTACCCTTCTCTTTTCAAGGCCAAATGCAAATTTCTTAAATATTAGTAATTCTTCTGGCTTGAGGTAATCTAAATTACGATATAACGTCTTTATATTTATGCTGGTACAGCAAGATGATGAAAATTGAATTTTGTTTGTTAGGTTAATTGATTTTACTGTGTTGATGACAATTAAAAATTATGATGCAATACAATGATTTGTATCTAAACGAAGAATGACCAGAAATTATCCGCCCCATTCGAAAAGATTTCGTTGTGTATATCATTCCCAAACACATTTTACTATTTCTAAATTCTGTGTGCGAGTACCATTTAAGACACTACTAAAGACTGAACCCCCACCCCTCTACACACACACACACACACACACACACACACACACACACATACATACACACACACACACACACACTACATACACACACACACACACACACACACACACACACACATACACACATACACACACAAACAAACACAGAGATTACTTGGCCGGAGAGGGCATTAATTATTCGTGTATTTCTGTACAATTGTTGTTCACAAACTGAACAGAAACATAAACGCGTTCACACACACACACACACACACACACACACAAACACACACTCACTCACATCAGCAGGGAGAAATAAACTGTCATAATTAATACCTCTTTGACTTTGATTTAACATATTTTATTTTATTTACTTTAAGTAAAACTAATACTTGATTTCATTTATTATTTGATTCAGTCTCCCTAGGTTCTGAATACATAAATAAAATTTCGCCATCAAGTCGTATGTGCTTTTGATAAAGTGCATTTTCGGTGTTCATGGTGGAAATATGGCAGATATTTTTGAGTCATATTAATTGTCTTATTTCTTAAGACTACCACGATCTGACAAGATAAGGCACATTGACCTTAACACGTCTCATTATGGACACAACCCTCTCCAGATGACGGGAAAAGAAGGCATTTGTGTATTTTTCTCCCCCTGCAGATGCCACGAAATCATATTATGTGATAACTGAATATACATTTAAGACTGAGGATTTGACTTATTTAGGGAAGTGCAAGTTAGGCAATGTGGACTTTGAACTGTGGCTTGAACATGCATCTATATACATATTTTAAAGTGTGATATACAGACAGACACAAAGTAAATAAAACTTAGAGACAGACAGACAATTATTACCATATACATAAAGAAACACATACAAAATACACACGCACACAAACACATACGCATACATACACATGCACACACACAATTATTCAAATACTTATAAACAATAGCACACATTCACATATATACACTCACCAATTGATCCGTCCATATACCAACAAACCATGTATGTATTATCCAGCATTTAAATGACTGTAGCAGACACAGTACGCTCTTAAAGCATGTACTCCTGACTCAGGAATAGAAACACTGCATCGCATCTCGAGCGGTGGCATTGGACACAGCTCGTGTGGTTGGTGTGTTTTATATAACAAGTTTAATTGTATATATAATTCACCTTAGTTATATTTGGGAATAGAATTATCTTTCCTAGGTCCAGTTATGTCCAGTCTGTACTATGACATTCAAGGCTAACTTTAGTCTCCTCGTCATTAATAAAACCCTATATTATAATTATAGTTTGTATAGCAGACATTAGGTCTGATTTGAAAATGTTAATATATAGAACAGCAATTCCGCCATAACGGTCTGCTAAAGCGCCGATATAAATTGTTATAATAGTGACGAGTAGGTCATAGTATTTATTGGATTTGTATGTTTATGAGGTATTTGACCCTCCAGTAAATATCACAAAGCATATTATGCTGCGGTTGAGAAAGTTCCGTTTTCTATGCGTGGAGTCTATATTTCCCTGCATTCAAGAAAAGTTGATCTAGAGCTGTATAATCCATGTACTATTTGCGTCTTTGGAAGCACGCCGTTTAGGTGTCTGGCCTGGTTATACATCATTTAAATGACTGTAGCAGGCACAGTACGCTCTTAAAGCATTATAAGTACTCCTGACTCAGGAATAGAAACACTGCATCGCATCTCGAGCGGTGGCATTGGACACAGCTCGTGTGGTTCGTGTGTTTTATATAACAAGTTTAATTGTATATATAATTCACCTTGGTTGTATGTGGGAATAGATTTATCTTTCCTAGGTTCAGTTATGTCCAGTTTGTACTATGACATTCAAGATTAGCTCTAATCTGCTTGTCATAAATAACATTTAAGAACTACAATAGTTAGAATAGCATAAATTATGTCAGGTTTGAAAATGATAACATATTTCAAACAGTATCGAAGCTATGACGCACTAATACGGTCTGCTTCAGCGCAGATGTCAATCTTTTAATAGCAATTAAGCTAAATAGTTTTAATAGTAGTCGCTTCGTGACGCCTGTCCGTTGTAAAAACTGATCTTTGAAGACGGTAACAATTCGGTTATATAGTTTATATAGTATTGCTTTGAAGAAAGATACAGCAATTGAAAATAGCTATAAATAGGGCTGCTTAGATAATTAAGCTAAACATTCTCACTACTACCGTGATCTGACTTGGGTGATTTACACCAAACCTCCACGGCTGTGGGTGATTCATATTTTGATTTTGCTTGGCGGCTTAGGGACTGGTGAGACATTACACATGTCTCAGCAAGAAAAAAGGGTTCATTTGAAGAAACGTCCAGAGTTTGAATTCAGGTTGAATTTCTGTGCCTGTGCCTTTTTTCACAGCTAAAACACACATTGCCCGTGCCAGAGATTGAGGTTCGTGTTTTCTTTTTACCAATTTTGTAATATTTGATATAAAGGGTTAGTGACGAGTAGGTCATAGAATTTATTGGATTTGTATGCTTATGAGGTATTTGACCCTCCAGCAAATATCACAAGGCATATTATGCTGCGGTTTAGATGTTCCTTTTTCTGTGCGTGGAGACTGTATGTTTCCAGGTCCATCTTTTTAAAAAAAGTTGATCTAGAGCTGTATATTCCGTGCACTATTTGCGTCTTTGGAGGCACGCCGTTTAAGTGTTTGGCCTGGTTATCTAGCATTTAAATGGAGCGACCAGTACGCTCTTAAACTGCTCCCGACTCAGGGAAAAGAAACACTGCATCGCATCTCGGGCGGTGGCATTGGACACAGTCGGGGGTTGTGTGTTTTTTAAAAACAAGTTTTTTGTATATAATTCACCTTGTTATTTTTGGGGAAAAAATTATTTTTGGTAGTTATGTCCAGTTTGTACATACATTCAAGATTAGCTCTAATCTGCTTGTCATAAATAACATTTAAGAACACAATAGTTAGGATAGCAGACGTTAGGTCGGTTTGAAAATGATAAATAGTTTAAACAGTACGGAAACTTTACCCCTATTACGGTCTGCTTCAGCGCAGATGATCTTTTTAAAAGTAATTAAGATAAACAGTTTTAATAGTAGCCTTCATGACGCCTGCCGTTGTAAAAACGATCCTTGAAGGTAAATTGGGGTTTTATAGTTTATATGTATTTATTTGAAAAAATACCAATTGAAAAAAAGCATAAATAGGGTCTTTGATAAATTTTAAAAATTTAAAACCCCGATCTACGGGGTTCTCTAAACCCACGGGTGTGGTGATTCTATTTTGATTTTGCTTGGCGGGGGACTGGGGAAAAACACATGTCTCAGCAAAAAAAGTCGCCACTCTGGATTCAGTCCCAGAAGAAACGTCCGGGGTTTGAATTCACGGTTCAATTTCTGTGCTTGTGCCTTATAATACACAGCTAAAACACACACACACACGCGCGCGCGCACACACACACACACACACACATATAT
>JAODUP010000504.1:282500-304086 GCA_025642065.1 Paralvinella palmiformis | reverse complement strand
TGATATTTGGTTCTTTAATGACCATGTTTACGTGAATGCATGAATGAATGAATTCATTAATTATTAACGCAGTCGCTGGTTCACTGAATGCTTGTATTTAGATTTATGGAGGTAGGTTTCGAAGGATGTTTAGATATGTTGATGCTCTGTGCCTGTTGCCTCTTACTATGTACCCTAAAACGCACATTGCCCGTGCCAGATATCTTATCTATTTCCATCCAGATTCCTTATTACACCAATGTAAGAAAGTTATGTCGTTATTAAAACATTTTGAGTTTATTAGCTTTGTTATGTATAATGTAGAATCTATTTGTTTTTTTTGTGGTCGGCGAAACGACCTTTAATTCTAAATTCTTGATGGTTATACTCCTGGGTGTTTGTTACTCCGGCAGGCATCCCATGGGTATTAAGCTGCGGACAGGTTTTTTCCCCCATATTATGAGTTTAGATTACACTGATATAGGAAATTTGTTAAATGTATAGCTATTAAAATCTCGACGTGTATTCCGAGGAATCTTGAAATCCGCTGTTCTCGACCATGGGTCAAATAGATCAAGTGGATAGGCGTTTAAAAATTTAGATCCCACCACACCTAACTGCATATACTTGGGGCCTAAATTAAGCGTGAATGAACTTTCCCCTTTAGTGATAAGGAAAGTATGAGGGTTAGCTGTTAGGTTCGAGTAAATCGTATTTACTCAGGTTTGAACGATATTTCGTTCTAGCCCAGAAATTTCCATTGTGGGTATTGCTACTTTTTTTTTATTTTAGTTTAATCGCTTTGTGCCCCATACTGTGTTGTGTGCATTCTCTTTGTTGTGGACAAACTTAATTTTTGTTAACACGCTGAGGGCTATATATAGGGCCTGAATTTTCATTAGGTTGAGAAAACTTCGAGCCAGACCAGTCGGACGTGTATTTATACGGTTCATATAGGTAGGATTTATTCCTATTCAACCCCAGAATAAAGCTGGGTCAGCATCTGAGGGGTCGAAATGTTTTTACAGGGTTTTTTTTGGACCACAGAAAAATTCGTTTAATAAAACTGTGGTGTAAAAAGTTTATGATATGTATTACAAGTCACCATTGAACCACACGGTTTTTGCGAGCTTGGTATCAAATGGTATGTTTTACGCCTTCCGCTTTTTGTACGTAGCCTGCATGTAGCCGCTTTCCTGTGGGCGTGACATATTTGTCCCTACAAAAGCGAATTAGCCCCACAGGCTTGGGAGACACATGCTTGTATAAACATTTATATTTGGGGGTATGGAAGATTTTATTTTTTGATTAATGTATGTATAGTTGTATTTAGATTTATGGAGGTAGGTTTCGAAGGAGGTTTAGATATGTTGATGCTCTGTGCCTGTTGCCTCTTACTATGTACCCTAAAACACAAACACACACACACACACACACACACACACTCTCCTCTGTCTCTCTCTCTCTCTCTGTCGGCCGGTCTGTCAGTCGGTCTCTACCTGTATGTCTGTATGTGTACTGCTATGCACAAAGGCCAATGCATGACTAGCTTATATAATGAGAAACACAACATATTATGTCGCAAACTATGGTGGAAAACTACTCTAACAGTGAATATGTGACAAAGTATAATTTGTTTTAACTTTTGTGTGAGGATATGTTTGAAAGCTCGAAACACAATTTATAATAAATGTCTCTTGTGTACCGTCATGTAAAGTGGTTTAATTCTAGAAATGCATTGAAGTTACGGTGCTATATATTTGAGTATATTTCCCAGAAAGCTACATCCACGAGACACACAAGTTTTTACTTTACCCACTCAATCCCCCAATATATTACAAGCTTCATAGCGAAGAGTATGCAGCTATATGTTGTTTGGCTTCCAGTGAGAATCAACTAATCCCACACAGGAAACTAGCAATAATGTAATGTTTCCCGAAATAAAGCTCTTTCTGTTTTAGAAGTAATTTAACTTGTAATTGGCAATCTTTTAAGATAGATAATGCATAAGAAAATATATTATTATCGTTCTTAGTTAGGTTAAATAATTTACTAACCCAGAAAAGAAACCAAATAAGTTAGTGTAAAAGAATGCAATTCAAACTCTGAATAAAACCAACAGTTTAGCTGATTCTAAAAAGAAGTGATTACTTGTGTCCAATTGGCCTTTTCGTACTGAAGTGTCGGATATTAAATCATTTCATCTGCATATCTTATTTATTATTTTCATTATTAAGACCATGTAAAACCCTGATGCATTGCTTCACTACAAGGTTGGTTTCTTTTTACAAAATCCCAAGTACAATGGGTTTAATTAATAAAACTCGTTGTGTCAAATTCGGATCAATATTCACGTAAATGTAAACGTTTTTTATGCGTTGACTATTAGGGAGAAATCAAGTTCATTTGGTTATGAGATTGAATTAAGTTATTATTTTGCTAGGAATTGGGTAGATGATAAATTAACACTGCCATGTTCACTCAGTTTATCAAAACATCATATTTTCCTGTTGAACAAATTCAATAATATTATTAATTTCATGATTTTATTAATTTTGCCTAACTACTTATTGATATTTTAAGTTGATAAATTAAGTAAATCGTACGAAGCGATTGCATTTTTGCCCCAAATGTATGTTAATTAAGCCAAAAGAGAAAAAAAACAGAAAGCTATTTTATTCTTTTCCTTTGATGTTCTGTAATTCGACATTAATATAAAATTGGAGAAAAACATTATTTCGTCATAATTGCCAGTCGTCAGAGTAAATTAGAACCTTTTTGTTAATTGTTTTCTGTTTAGTCTACCTATTAGGGATGTTATTATTTTCGATATGAACAAAAAAACCATAGATAATTATTCACATAAAAGAAAATGATATAGAAACCTATCCTTAGTCTGATATGTCCTAATGTGTGTTCATGTGAATATCAGTTGAAACCTGGATATTACTGCAAAAATCTGAATTTTTTATAAATCCTTTTCTAAATATATTGTACTTTTTAGTTTCCTGATCCATTCAGAGCAACAATCTGCCCAATTGGTCCAATTTAATATGATTAGATTATATATATATATATATATATATATATATATATATATATAAAGATTATGTTAGCCGATATTTTCATAAATGGTTAGAAGTGGAAGACTTATAAATAGAACGGACTGTTGTCATTTTAGCTAGTCTATAAGTTAGACTGTATATTAGGATTAATTTACTCGATGAGTTACAGAAACCCTGATAAGGTAATCTCAGTAATTTAGTTGATATTTCAAAACGCTAAATGCTTTGTTTATAGGTTTATTTTTATTTGTAATTTTAATAATTTAAGGTGGTTCGATAGCTACTATACAAATAGTGTCGGGTACACAACCATACCTATTTAGGTAGCATGCAATAAACGGTTTAGATATATGAATATTATAGTTACTATACCTATATTCCAGAAATAGTTATTAAATAGTTCTACTATTGCATATTAGCTTGAGAGTTATTTATCATTTATTTAACTGTTTTAATTATCTTCTCATTCCATTTTCAATTTGAACATAGTCCACATGTGGATCCTGTTATGATTGTTTGAGTCGAGCATTGGTTTAAAAATTGTTTATTTGTATTTTATACAATAATAACATACGCCATTTAATGGGAAGCGACCATATTCTTTACAGGTTGAAATAAAAGAAAGGCCCTACTAATATGAAATGAAGGTCCTTCTTTTTGCGATTTCGCATAATGTCAAATATATCATATTTATTCTAACAAAACTTTAGGATATTGTGAGTCAACCATTGCTGAATTGAAAAACAAAACTTGATACACCTTCCTCTCCATCAATCCCCACCACTTTCAAAGTATTTAATAAATGTCAAATTGCTGGCCTGGGAGGTGAATAGAGGTTTCAAACTTCATAGAATGAGGAACCACGTAAGCCAACCCATTTCTGGGTATTAACTGAGTGGTGGAATGATCATCCAGTTTGTGTCACACCACCAACAATAAAGTGGTCAGAAATATTATCAGTCGCATGTGTTACATCTCCAGTGACCACTGATAACACTACACGTTAGGTCCTTTCTGTATGTCTAAGGTATTAGATGGTGTCATTGGCACAGTTGAAAATTAATTGCATAAGACGTCATCTATTTCGGGTGTTATTCATTAGGAGGACAAATCAATATCCGGGTGGCCTTAAGATAAGAGGATAACCTCTGCTATAATTTCAATATTCATCAAGCAAAACATATATAGGGTCAGATTGGATTACAGGAGTAATACAACAATAATACCAAGACACTCTCGAAGATACACTATTAACGAAAAAACACGTTTACTCTGAAGAGGGGTGCCATCCCAAATAATATCGAGCTATCAACAAAATGATAATGATTCAAAAATCAAATAAGAGATCTATTGTATTAAATAGTAATCTACTCCAAAGATACTAGTATTTCTACTGAACTATCTGATAACAATTCGTAACAAAGTGTGTGTATGTGAGTGTATTTGTGTGTGTATGTATGTGTGTGTGTGTGTGTGTGTGTGTGTGCGCGCGCGCGTATGTGTATGTGTGTATATGTGTTTATATGTCTGTCTGTCTGTCTGTCTGTCTGTCTGTCTGTCTGTCTGCTTGTCGTGAATAGCATACAAAAACATTTCTGTCATCACTAATATAAGACTCAATGTTATAACTGTTTCCTTTTCGTCCTCAACAAGTAATATATCCACAAATAAAAAGAATAACAACATATTTACGAAATGTTCCGCACCTGACACATTATTAAGTATTATCTGCAAGTTATATATCTTAATCATTCAGTTATTTATATATTGATATTAATAGAAACTAATACAATGTCTTCATTTCATTTATAAATATATTTAAATTTTAGGATGCAATAGCCATCCGTGTATTAATCAAACCGTTAGATGATAGCTTATTCATTTCACATCTATCTGGTATAACGGTCCTTTATACAGCCTTAATACGGAGTATTAACACATGAAATGACCATAAGTAAACAACGAAACCAATTTCAACTAATTACTTCATTCTGTCCTCAAGAGGAATTGTTGTCCCATTTTAACATCATTGATGTTCGTTTCGTGGTATGTCTAATTTGTATATCCAGTCATCGATCCATGTCAAACTGTCATACGTACATCTATGACGGACTGCGTGTTTTGATGAGACATGGACGTTAATACCTGTCACAGTATATAAAACTAATGGCTAAGAACCCCTTGATGAAGTGGGACGTCATGAAGTTTGGCCGTAAAGATGTCAATCTTTTGGTAACAAATTATCTCACGTTGAACTAAGAAGGAGAAGGTTCATAATTACCAAAGAGGCTGTCGTGAGGAATGGGATAGTGAGGTAGAAGAGATAATACCGTTATCACTCCATGAAACCTTTCAGCGCAATAAATATTAGTGTTCTAAACTACGAGCGAAATCAGAGCCTACATGTCACGATTGCAAGCATGATGTTGTAATGGAGCCAGGTCATATATATAGACATGTCAACTGTATGTCTTCTTAATTGTATGTTACGTGAGTCGTGGGAAGCCATGGATACTGGGTCAATAACAATAATGAAGTAAGTGTAAGCCAATATTAGCAGTCTATGATAGATTGAAAACATTTCATGGTTCCACATTGATGGTTGATAATGTTCTAATTAACAGGCGTTTTATGTCTATTTACCTATATATCTATCAACCTTCCTTCCTGTCCATCTATCTATCTATATGGTTGTCTGTCTATCTATTTACCTATTTGTAATGGAACTGTTTGTGTTCATATAACTCTGTATATTTGATATAACAATGTTATTATTTAGAATTATGTATGGGTGAGTAATAATGCTGTTGAATCATTTCCGTACAAAGCCCGATCCAGCGTTTTCATTATGCGCAAAACTGTGGCTTTCAATTCAGTAATATATAGCTTCCTTCCATCTGCATCCAGAGTGGTGACCTATCGATGGTAGACGTCGACTGATATCATCTGAGTACAATCAACAAGTTAATATGGCTGAAATATGTCCTATGCCACCATACAGAAAGGAAACATAGTCTGTAATCAGTCTTTTGCTAAGGATCTTGACAGTTAATAGCCACCTGTCTCTTGTTGTTTCCTTCTCATGTCATTGTAGACCTCCTGTTTTCATCGCCTGTCACACTTCCTTCAAGGAAAGACTCATATTCACCAGGAGTCAGAGCTGAAATGCAAGTGTTTACGGGTGATTGACGATTTGCTTCTCGTAACTCATGTGACAGCCAAATTTATTAAGATGATTGGATTTAGTCTGTCTCTAAATTGGATCTACCTGTATAACATTACCTATTTCCTCTATGTTCGGAAAAAAAGGACTTGCCTGTTAGATCTGTTTCTTTAATTCCACATTATAAGCCATTTTGGGGCACTTATTTATTAATTAAATCCTCACATTACTTTTTACCGCTGACCCAATCTCACTTCGTGTGTTCAGAATAACAAAATTACTGCATATGTGTTCAGAACATTTGCTAATATTTCAGTTTGGCAAATGATGTCTGCCTGTCTTCCTTTCTTGCTGGCTATATGTATGTCTGTCTGTATGTATGTCTGTCTGTCTGTCTGTCTGGTTGGCTGGCTGGCTGGCTGGCTGGCTGGCTGGCTGGCCAGACGGGTGCATGAATGCATTTTTTGTTTACCTAAATACTTATATCTGTAACAATTTCAATTGAGAATTGGATGTCATCCCATTTATCAGATGATATTTATCACATAAACCTCAGTACCATCGGATACTGATCTCCTGATTTCTACGGGTCAGTAAAACACACTGATTTATGTCTCTAACGTACCATCTTAGCTAGGATACAGCCTTTCTTTGACGCCAAAGGAAAATGACATCAAAAGCTACAAATAAATCAAACATAATTAATATAGACGTGGATTCTTCATCTAGAGCTTTATCGGCGTCACTTAGCTCTTTCGTGAAATTAGCGCTCTTCCGTACGAATTGCTACTACCTTTTCATTAAGCGTGGAGATAAATCGAAGATTATATAGAACAATTACTCTATATCTATATCTTTATGGAATATAAAAACTTGTTGTCGTAAAATAATAGTTATAATAATAAATAATAATACTAGTTTATATAAAACCTTATTAAACTTTATTTACTCTAAGGTCTTTACATTTAAAATATAGCTAAAACATAACTTACTTGCTACAAGTTTAATATAATTGGGAGAATTATTCCATAGCTTGGGAGCTGATGCTCGGAAATACTTTTGTACACTGTTGTCTGTATTTGTTGTATACGGTCAAAAGTAAATAGGACTCAGATCGCGGCAGTCTCATTGGTATATACTTTTGGAGAGGTGCTGTTCCACTCAGTACATTGAATGTACAAAACAGGATATTGTACAGGGATCTGAAACATACAGGAAGCCATTGCAGCTGGAATAAAACTGGTGTTATAAATTCCATATATGAGTGAGTGTCGCCAGACTCGCAGAACACTTCTCAACTCCATCTCGCTGGTTTGTTAGAGAAAGGGGATATTGTATTACCATGCATTTCCATACTCCAGTCGAGATGTAATAAGGGCTTGGAGTAAAGTGTTGCGTGTCTCATCATGTATGTAATTACGAACAAGACTTACATATGCAATTCACCGGCTTCTCCATTCCTTGAGTATTATTTTTTAAACCTAGATTTCTGAACACTTTGGAAAAAGGTAAATAACTTGAACGGATGCGGTCTTATTCCTATTCGATTTCAGCAGTTGTTCGTCCAAATTGCTTTTGTCTTCGATACGGGCTTCAATTGAAGATGAAATTCCATCCCATTTATCACATGACTTTCGGCTCACGTATACTTGCGTATTCTTGATATAACAATGATATTTAATGTTATGCCGTTTAATCATTTCACCAATGACCTTAGTACACGTACAGTAATTCATTGGTCCTAAACCAGATCCCCATGTAACACCAAAACGAAGACACATAGATCTGGCTATTTTTTTCTCTGCGACTGAAACACACTGAGTTTTATCGGCTAGGTATTACTTTATCTAAGTTAACGCCTTTTTGATGCCATACAAACGCTTGCTATGCACTTTCAAAATACGAATTTCTGTCGAATGATGTCTACCATAAGAAGACTCATAACTGTCATGGAAATCATTGTACTCTAATTGTTCTTCGGTACTTGCCTTGAAGATGAAGGAAAGGCAAGAAATAGGACCATACTACTTCATATTTTAGTATCTGGAAATGTCCATATAAATAACTCCATATACGTTCCTTTCTATTTATACAAATCGTATCTGAACATGGTAAATATGTATTTGTGAAATTCCACTCGAACTTTTATACTTCTGCCAATTGATACAAATCCTATCTAAACAAGATAAAATATGCATTTATGAAAATTCTACATGAACATTTATTTTTATTATTTCAATAGTATCAAACAAAATGAGCGGAATCGTTATTACATATATGTGTGTGTGCATGCCTGTATGTGTGTGTATATGTTTTATGTAAGCAAGTTATTTGCATAGCCAGAGATTTATAGCCAGGGGAGCTACTTCGTATGGATGCGTTTATTCAAATTGGACAACGATCGGATGGTTTGAAGTGCTCAAATCACCTTCACCTAGAGTGAAACGCCTCAATCTAAATGAAGAAAAACAAAGAAATCTAAGTTATCCAACTTTATTTAAGAAAAACAGGAGAACGATACAGAGTAGAAATCGTTGGTTTAATATACTGATAATCGAGGATATATTTTACGTTCTTAAATACAATTTCTGATAGTTGCTCTATCTAATTGGCAGTGGTTATTAAAAATAATAAAAACACCAAAATCTTGATCACTCGATGGCAAATAGTCACCGTAAAAGTGGATTGCATTAATTGAAAAGGGAACAAATAAATTAGTATATAAAGTATATATTGTTTGCTTAGTACTTATGAATGACTCCAGTGACCTTTGGAATGAAAACATTTATTCTCAAGTATGTGCCAAAAATCAACTTCTGTGGAATCAGAGTATATATGATGATGGAATTAGATAATATGACTCATAACCATAGAGTGGCAGGTTCGAGGTTCCGCAGCTGCAATGTTGTCAGATGGTGACTGGTTCACTTAGCCAGAAATGAGAACCCAAGACGACATGGTAGCTACCTCCCTGAGTAACGCTTTGCGGCTATAATTGCTGCATGCGTTATATGTTTCCAGGGTGTTGAGATGTGTGCTAGATTGAAACATGTCTGAGTCGGGGATTATAATAAACTTAAGCGTATAAGAGGACCTATCTAACTGGATAGGTAGCTATATAAATGTCGCGTGTTATTATTATTATTATTATTATTATTATTATCATTATCATTATATGCCTTTCTCCAACATGAAAAGTAAAGCAATACAATATATTGTAGATTATTTTAATTTATAATTAAATGCATTAAGTGTAAATTTGGTACTTAAGCAATTGAATTGGTTCAACTCCTTATATAGTTTCCTTATTTTTAACAGATCTGTATATTTGTGGAAGTTTTAGCATAATGCAAAGTAAATTTCTGTGTTACAATTTTATATTCTATAGCACACAGGGCAGTGATTTTAATGGATATACATCCATCTTGAAGGACATTTACTTACGCATGGACATGGTTTAGAAGTTGTTAGGAATCAAAGAATGGGCAAGCATATATGAGATAACAAGACAGGTATAAGTTATTTAACATTCCATTCATGTTTATTACTCATAATTATAACTTCGAGAGGCATTCCAATATTTTGAGTTGATCTGTAAACACAGTATGAGATAATGTATTAAAGGCTAAAAGGTAGTCACCTTAAAAGGTATTTTAGAAACGCCAAACAAGATAGAAAGGGAATCATGCGAATAGTTAAGAAAAGTAGAAGACATACAGAATTAAATATGTTGATAATATCCATGATATAACGATAGACACATGTCCCAGTTACATATCATGTTATATTAAAGTCTCTGAGTTGTTGTATGTAAGCTGGCCAGAGCCGTTGCCACAGGTCGGTTCTCTACTGAGTGAGTCACTATGTTATTCCTGAGTGCATCACTATGCCAATGCCAATTGGCGACTTCACCCCTTTGTGTAATGTTAAACTATTAATAAGGATCACGAAACAGGGTGACCGCTTAAGTACAGCACACTGGCACGTGTGGCACCTTGGTTCTAATAACTGAGCAGCCTTGTTGGATTGGACGTTGGATTGGTATAAAATGCCGTAACTTCCGAACAAGAACTCTACTTTAATAGACGATCTATGCCAGGTAAGGTACCACACTCGTCACATATCTATCAGTATCCGTTATTTTGGAATTTAATCCTTGTTTAAATAAAGGCACATACTATTAAATCCAGATGGAATGATTGCAGTGCAGCAAATTTGATGTTTAAGTATATGCAGACATTACTGATGTCACTCCGTCTGGCAGCAGGAGAAGGGAATGGTCTAGCGGAAAGTTTGTGTGCATACAAACTGAATGAAAACAACCTATATATTGATTTGACGTCAGTGATTGGCATTAGTTCCCTACCATAACGCATGCCGCTTCTTTTGTATTGCTATTTCTAGGGTAACAAAGAACTGGGGTGCCAATGATGTCTTATCATTTCAGCGGACTGTGTGCGAATGGCTCCAGAATAGTAACCACGTGACCAGCAGCTCAGGCCGTTGTAAGCGAGAGATGGCGGGATACCGACTTGGTTGTATTTGGCTTAGATCGAGCAATTAACGACTAATATACTCGCATACAGAGGAACATGACTGTTTATGAATATGGTTAAGTGATCCCTGTAGTATCGATTCTAAAGTTGATCTGAAGTAAGAAATGTCATCTCAGTTTCGATATGCTTTTATCCCAATTCGTCAATCGTGTTTGCATACCATGCGATACGGGATCGTAGTCTCAGGGTGCCAATGATCGTGTCATCCGTTCCAATAAGTTATTCCGGTATTTTCAGCACCAAAGGCACCATGGAATGCTGGATTTTTCTGGAGACTGACTTAGGACATTCCAGAATGGTTTTATGTGTATGTCGTTCAATGTCATGAATAAAGATATTTGGCTATCTTCTTGACTTCTCCTTGCTGAAGCTACGGCAAAACAAAACATCAGTGTCTGCCTCTTTGTGGTTTTCGTCACGAAAACAAAATGTGTCTTTCTTTCTCTTGGATAGGCCTGAAGATGGAGTTATGGCCATGTTTAATGGAATTATTTTGTAGTTCTGAATCGTTTTCTGCTAAGTGTTCAGCTAACATCTGTTTTGATCTTGTCATATAACAAAAATCTGTTCATTGTAATATGGTTGATGCTAATGTTATCCTTCATTTGATGTTAGATGTGATATTTGTTTTTAATGTCGGTGCTGATTTGTAATATATATATATATATATATATATATATATATATATAGTAGAGAGAGAGAGAGAGAGAGAGGGGGAGGATAGAGAGAGAGAAAAGTAGAGAGAGAGAGAGAGAGAGGGAGAGAGAGAGAGAGAGAGAGAGAGAGAGAGAGAGAGAGAGAGAATATGTTACATAACATAAATAGACATCCATTGACCTTCGCTAAGGATACATCTTAAAACGAAATTAATAATCCAAAACGAAATCAACATCTTTGGCAAGGACCATTCACAGTCCTAATGGTTAAATCTGAATAATAATTGACGAAGAAGAGTATCATTAAAACGATCGCTCACAGGGATGTATCATTTCAACTGAGACCCTTGAATGTATTTAACAAATATTACCAGCTGTACAAAATGAGATTATTACACTCAGTATTACCAGCTCTAGTAATGAAATTGTTACACTTAGTATTTAACTTACTACCACAAACATGCACAATGATCTTGTTCTAGACGTGACAGGGGACAGAGATCGTTATAATTCCAGACAAGAAATATCTAAGGACGTTTCAATTTGATGTATTTATAGAAGTCCACAGTCAAGGATAATCGTGATTTACGGACACATCTTCTGGACCATTGATCAACGAACTAAATATAAAAGACACATTTTCATATATCTGTCTTCAGACTCATCCACTCACTGACCGAACGATAGACTAACTAACTCACGCCCTGACTAACTCACTCACTCACTATCTTTGTTGGCTTTTGCGTTGTTTATAAGTATGCCCTCCTGGACATTATACGATATTATTTAAGATTGTTTACCAACTGACTAAAAACCACCATCTCAGCTCCAAACAACCATCTACATGAGCCAAGGTATTGTTTCCTATATAATTATTAACACAGTACTGAATATAATAACATACCTGTTATATAACACCAACAATTATCACGCACATTGTGTCTGAAAATTTAGGTATTAATGGGCTCATAATAAATGTGTTAATTATATCGTTGCGCCTACAAGTTAGATGCAAAATACTAGCTTAATGCGTAATTATGTTACCAGATAGCTTACACACAACACACACACACACACACACAACACACACAACACACACACACACAACAACACACACACAACACACACACACACACACACACAATTTTATATATATATATATATATATATATATATAGCGTGTGTGTGTGTGTGTGCTGTGTGTATGTGTGTGTATGTATGATATATATATATATATATATATATATATATATATATATATATGTGTGTGTGTGTGTGTGTGTGTATGTATGTGTGTGTGTATGTATGTGTGCGCGTTATTGGTGTGTATGTGTATGTGTATATGTGTGTGATGTGTTACGTTTATATATATATATATATATATATATATATATATATATATATATATATGAGAAGAGAGAGAGAGAGAGAGAGAAGGGGAGAAGGGGGGGTGGAGTGAGATTTAGGAGGATCATTATATTGGAAAATACTATCTGTTAGATTATCCAGAAATAAGGTAATTGTAATAGATCAATTTAACCGATTGTACTCGATTATATGATCTAATGTAATCATAATTGTCATTTCTTGATCCAAAATGACAATAAATGTAATCGATTATATGTTAGGTGTAATCGCAAACCGACGATTACTTTCGTGATTACATAGTGTAATCGAAATATGAATTTCATTTTAGCCGTCGATAACACTAATTCCAGTTATTTGGTATTTAAGGTTAATCAAAACTGTAATTTTGTCAAATACTAATGACATTTTAATCATGTCGCCGCAAGTCGGAGCCATAAAGACCTTCCTTGTCAATATACGTTTTGAGTTGTGTACTAACATCATCAACATTTAAATGTGTGTGTATAGTTCCACTCTGTGGTCGTAACATCACCACTCTCTGCTTGACAATGGACACTGAATGGCCTAAATTGTACTGATATGTCGTTAAACAACATTCATCCATCCATCCGTCCATCAGCTTGACAACACTGAGTCTCCTCGCATAACCTGCTTTATAGTGAATTAGCCAAATGCGGGTTAGCTTAACGTGTTCGTTGTAAATAGAGACTTATAACGGCGATTCTACCTACAAATATCCGTGTTGTAAACATAAAGTGATAAAACGACTAATTGTGGCAGTCAAATACATCGTTATAAGTATCACTCGAAAGAAGTATTGGCCACCAAATAATTGTCCTAAATATCACTATTATTACATAGTCTTGATAGAAAATGATAAGTTATATTACTAGGTTCACTGGTTCATTATGTAGTATTGTGCCTAGATTAAGACGGTATAACTTAACATAGTGTTTTTTTATGTATGTCGGTAGTAGGTAGATTTTTTTATTTGCCTGGCAGATTCACAAAACAAAATCAAAGATTCAGACAATGGGTGAGTGAATGTGTGAATGATATGTTGCTGTATATGATGTGACAACAATGATGATGTAAGCTGTGTATGTCATGTGTGTAACTCCATGATATATATATATATATGGGAGAGAGAGAGGGAGAGAAGGGGGTGGGTGGATTTAGGAGGATCATTATATTGCAAAATACTATCTGTTAGATTATCCAGAAATAAGGTAATTGTAATAGATCAATTTAACCGATTGTACTCGATTATATGATCTAATGTAATCATAATTGTCATTTATTGATCCAAAATGACAATAAATGTAATCGATTATATGTTAGGTGTAATCGCAAACCGACGATTACTTTCGTGATTACATAGTGTAATCGAAATATGAATTTCATTTTAGCCGTCGATAACACCAATTCCAGTTATTTGGTATTTAAGGTTAATCAAAACTGTAATTTTATCAAATACTAATGACATTTTAATCATGTCGCCGCAAGTCGGAGCCATAAAGACCTTCCTTGTCAATATACGTTTTGAGTTGTGTACTAACATCATCAACATTTAAATGGGTGTGTATAGTTCCACTCTGTGGTCATAACATCACCACTCTCTGCTTGACAATGGACACTGAATGGCCTAAATTGTACTGGTGTGTCGTTAAACAACATCCATCCATCCATCCGTCCATCAGCTTGACAACACTGAGTCTCCGCGCATAACCTGCTTTATAATGAATTAGCCAAATGCAGGTTAGCTTAACGTGTTCGTTGTAAATAGAGACTTATAACGGCGATTCTACCTACAAATATCCCTGTTGTAAACATAAAGTGATAAAACGACTAATTGTGGCAGTCAAATACATCGTTATAAGTATCATTCGAAAGAAGAATTGGCCACCAAATAATTGTCCTAAATATCACTATTATTACATAGTCTTGATAGAAAATGATAAGTTATATTACTAGGTTCACGGGTTCATTATGTAGTATTGCGCCTAGATTAAGACGGTATAACTTAACATAGTGTTTTTTATGTATGTCGGTAGTAGGTAGATTGTTTAATTTGCAATGACAAGATAATTATAAATGAAAAACCTGTCGTCGGAGGAAGTACTTAAACTGTTTATTACAAATATGGTGGTCATTTCACTTTGCTATCTATTTCAGAGTTATTAACTATATATATATATATATATATATATATATATATATATATATATATATATATATATATAAAAAAATAATATATTATATATACTAGCTAATAACTCATCTATTTTCAATTAACAGAGATGGGTAGCAAAACATTACGACTACAAGCATAACCACACTAATACAACGGAGTGGGTAAACAGGTGGCAATGATGTACAGGTAAAGCTGCAGGCTATTCTGGGGCTCAGGCATCATGGACTGTCATAAAACGTGCTACTGTGTGTATACGCCTAAAACAAATGTGGCGAGGCACATAGCTAAGAAGATGAAAGAAGGTTCGTCAATGTCTGAGTGTGAGCCACAGACAATCAGAGTTAGGAGATCGCAGCCTCCAATTTTCCAATTCAACAAATATTGCTTGATTTGTGGTAAAGACTGTATCCGAAAAAGCCCCAGAGGCCACAATAAGGTGGAAGCGTGTCATCCAGTGCGAGGCCAGCGATCAGCCAGGTACACGTATACCATTCAGTGATGCACTTTTAGATATATGTGATCAGAAAAAAGATGGTTGGACAGATTAGTTGAGATCAGGATAAAACGTGATCATACCGATTTACCAACTACAGATGCACAGCATCACAAAATGTTTTATGATGAATTCTTGGCAATCATTATGTACATTAGCTTGTCATCTTACTCTGATGTAATCAATGATAATGCTCTACAGTCGATAATCACTGGCATGTGTGCTAATCAATACGTTCATACCTGGGCCACCAATGAACTATATTATACTTACCTTGATTTAATTCTAACAACCCATTTAGATGATGGTGTTGTCTTTACTACGCGTGGAAGGTTTTGCCTCTGTTGTGGGTTTCAAAGAGCTTCTTGACAAGTCACTGAAGCTGGTCAAAGTCGACACAGTCGGTGAGGATAGTGTTGATGCTGTCACGCTGTGATCTGAGGCAATTCACACACAGTAATGCAATCAAACAGACGAGCACTAGACTACTCAAGATGGTATCAGATATTAAACGATACCTGGACTGGCAGTGAGCCTGCAGCACGGACACGGACGTTTAGAGTTGATCAAGGTGCTACACACGATCAAGGCTTCATCGTATCTTAATGCGAGCTGGTGCGATTCCGAAAATCAGCTGCCACATTTGTTGATAACAAAGCGATGGGTTTGACTCGGAGGGTGGTTTCACTCTTTGAATGGTTTGATAATCTAGACCTCCTGATAGCCACTCTTAGAGAAGGGAGATGTTCAACCTGGCGTAATGATTCTTGTTATCCCACAGCTATTGAAAACAGCTGCACGAAATCTCAACACAAGATCTGTACCACTGCAGTACTACACAGAACCAAAGAAATGTCATCCTTCTCTTATACCGGTGACATCGGGAACACCATACACATATTTGTGTAAGAGAGAAAGGGGTCACAGGGAGTATTTATTTGGTCCTCTCATTGACGCACTGCCATATCATGAGAATACAGTACGAACATCAATGTTCTACATGACAAAGACATTGGTGAGATGGGAATGATCTATGGTAGCCTATCAACTGACATGTAGTTGTATGTGATTCGTCAGCAGGTCAGTTCATGTCCTTCATGGGATGCATCGGAACTCTTATGAAGGGTTCAGGTTTGGAAGTCCTAGTGCCAGCAGCATTCTACATTATGTCGGGGATGTTGAGTGGAAAGACATGGGTACTAGCAATGGACGCATTATCTTCAAGGCGATGTAAACATATTTCATGAAATCTCGGACTATAAGGAAGAGGCAAGACAGCATCCGACGGTCAGACACTGGGTCGATAACCTTCTCAAATCAACGCTCTTTGTTCACCATTTTCTTCGGACGGAGAGGGAAAGAGACTGGCTATTCCAGTAGCTCTGCTTCGAATGGATGTTGTCTAACGCTTTAGTGCATGTCACATACACTCTGTTCGATACATCATATGACATCCGCTGGAGCCAAAGCCAAAGCTGACCTGGTCGGTGGATCAAATGTCTGTCGCCACAACGATAGCTGTTGGGATGCAGTCTCAGGTGGCCAGTTTGGTGAACACACTGCAACTCATCAGCACATACTAAATACAAAGAGGAAGGTGAGGAGAGGCGGAAAGGTGATTCTGATGAACACCAGCGCATTGGTGCAGAGTTTTAAAATCATTCCCATTCACTATCAATCAAAGGTGGTGTACTTTACAATATTGACAATGATCAGATAGCTCCAAATCAGGTCGATGCCTGCGATGCCGTACTTATTGGTGAAAATATGGAAAATTCATTACGCAATTCCCTTCCATCAGGATTCCATACCAAAATGTCCAGTCAAGTGAAGATGACAGAGCAGCTTAAATGAGTCATGACAGTTGGTGACAAGGCAGCGTTTGATTTGGAGACAATCTTCCTTCGTCCACTTATGGTTAGACAAAAGCGACAGCAGCAGCTGGTACCGATATTCCAATATGAGTTGTGCACGAAACCTCCCTCGCTCAGTGATGAGTATGGCCGCATAAGGAAGGGGAAGAAATCTACCCTAGCCAATCGTCTCGGATTGAAACAGGTCTGCTCCCGCTCACGATATTGTAGTGAATATACAACATGTGCCTTATCACATTGTTTAGCCACATGGTGGAGACACCTCTGACCTCAGTGAGAATATCAAGTGCCGTCTATCCTGTCACTGTGCTAGTACATAGCAGGTTCTGGTCTTTGATAGATATGACGATCTATCAGCTAAAGATAAGGAAAGAATGTGACGTGCTGGTGAGGGTTCCACAGCTTACAAGCTAACCACCACAAGTCCAATACACAAATGGGGATGCCATTCTCGTGAACAAGCACAACAAGCGAGAGCTCTCTTGAATGCCGTCCTTATTCAACTTCGGTCCTAATGTAACAGTGAACAGTCGAGATTAGGGTGCTTTCATATCCGATGAGGCTGATGTCAATATAATAGAATCATCCTACAAATTTCAGAATTTCGTAAGGATGTAATCAGGATCCTCTGTGACGATATTGATGCCTTTGTGATGTTAGAATACTGGGTCGATTAAATTCAATTGCACTGCAGTGTTTGCAGGTAATGGGTATGCATGTTCTTAGCGGATGCGACACTGTACCCCTTTAATATGGGTAAAATCAGTGTACTGGATACTCTTCAGGCAGGTGAATTTCCTGGGTTGTGTCAAGTGCTGGGTGAATGCCACACGTTCAGACCTTATGGAAACAGGTCACAGTTTCTTCGTAGCCTTGTATGATCAGCCACTAGGAACCGCAATGACTGAGACACGTCACAGGATTAATTCAAAGAAGAATAGAACACTTATATGCATCATGACAATGCCCCCACAGAAGCGAACCTTAAAATACATGTTCGCAGAGCATATCTTCAAATAATGTTGTGGTAGCTGGCTGATCAGCAAGGACCTTCAAAGTTGGACATCACGCAGTTTGGTTTGGAGGTGAAGGGTGGTAGTCCATCACTCTGCGTTGACACAGGTCTTTCCGCTCCTCAGAGTCTCATTTATGTCATAAACAATGGCTTCAAATAAGGGGGGGGGGGAAATCATGCAGAACTGAGAGTTATAACTGCCACAAATATAACGTGTTATGGACTCTCTATTGTCAATGCGCAGTAGCTGATGGGTATTGTAGCCCAAACACTGTGAGGGATGATACACATAAAAATAGAGATGAAGAAGAGTAGTAGCTCGTTTAGAACCTTGGTTAGAGAGAAAAATTATATTATGATGTCAATTGATCAAGGTAAGCCAGTTATACTTGTACTTCTGGACTTGTCTGCTGCGTTTGATACAGTTGACCATAATGTACTTTTCTCTAGGTTAAAAGACATGTTTGGTCTGTCAGGTAAAGTAATTGAATGGTTTAGATCCTATCTGGAACAATGCTCCCAGAGAGTGGTATTTTATCTGACTTTCAGTTTTTGTTATCTGGTTTTACCACAGGGTTCAGTTCTTGGTCCTCTGGTTTTCACAATGTATACCTGTCCTCTTGGGATCATTGGGCAGCGATATGGGATTAAATATCACTTGTATGCTGATGACACACAGCTGTATATGTCACATTTCTCTTCTGCCTCGATTAATTTAGAACTTTGTATTGCTGATATTCGGCTATGGATGACTCAAATTCTTTTAAAACTAAGTGATAATAAAACAAATATTTTATATTTTGCATCACCACATTGTGTTAAATCCCTAAAAACACCAGCATTAAATATGCGTACATCTTCGATTACCCCAATGGATCAGTAACAAATCTAGGGGTTATTTTTGACCAATATATTAACATGCATGAACATGTCACATCAGTATGCCGAGCTGCCGACTACCATCTTACGAACATTCAGTGTTTAAAAGCATTCTTGACACAAGAACCACTTGTAGCTGTAGTCCATGCCTTTGTTACAACTCGTGTAGATTATTGTAACTCCCTGTTATATGGTATATTTGATTATAACATTAACTGCCTTCAGCGAATTCGGAATAGTGCAGCTCCCATTGTAACAAATACTAGAAAATATGATCATATTACCCCAATTCTTCAAAAACTACATTGGTTAACTGTTACACAGCGTATCCATTTCAAGATTTTGTTAATAACTTATTAATGATATGGCGCCAGAATACCTGTGTGAACTGGTTTCCATTAGAAAGTCATCCCGAAAACTCAGGTCATCCAGTCAGATATTATTGCAGGTGCCAGTGTCTCGGCTCAAGTCATATGGTGATTGTGCGTTTAGTGTTGCAGCCCTCTGTTTCTGTAATAGGTTGCCGGCAAATATTAGAAATGCGTCGTCTCTTGAAACTTTTAAATCTCTTCTAAAAACACACCTATTTAAGGTCGCTTTCACAGATAAATAATTCTTATCTTTTAAATCATTATAAGGTGTTTACAGACATATTATTTTGGGTATTATTATATCACATATTATTTGTACAGCGCCATTGAATGGCTCCTGCTAGTAAGCGCGCTTTATTAAATATACATTACATTATTATTAGAGACAATGGTATTTCGTTTGTTGCCAACTCAAGAAATGGACATTGATTTGAAAATGTATAATGTTATGAAAGAATGTATTGATATGTTCCTGGGTTTCAATACAGTAGAATGTATGTGTTATTTTGATAAAGATAAAGTAACTTTGCAGATACCTTAATTGTTCGATTAAACAAGATTTATTTGACAAATAAATTAAGCACAATGCATTTGATGATAGATGTATTGGTTTTCCTTGTCTGTGAACAGGTGTTCTATATAAAACAGTTCTCTGACATTATCGTGCAAATCTGTAAGTATCTTAAAGCAAGTACGTTTTTCGTTAATGATGCTATATTGGCTAATTGGCATAAAATAAAATAAATAGCCATTTTATAACTATTAAGTAGTCATTATCGTAATCCTTGACTATGGAACAACTTTTATCTTATTACCATACATACTGTCATAGATATTAAAGAAACTATGTTTTGCGATAATGGCGGTGGCTAATTTGCATATCTGAAATAAACCTATATGCTAATAATTCCTAATCGTGTTTAGCTTAATTATTGACCTAGAAAACTTAGGCATAGACACAATTTTTGTGACAATATCGTGCATACTTTCGACAATATTGAATAAAATAGATTTTTCGATAACGGAGGCACTTATTTGCATATAACAAAATTTCCCCGGGGTTGTCGTAATAACAAAACAACTTGATTGCGATGATAAATCAACAAAAAAACGTAAACTATAGAAAACCTTCATAGATTCACATTTTGGCAAATGGACTATTGGACCAATCTTAAATTAAGGCTGTATTGACATTAATTAGGAGATGATATATTTATTAAAGAACATTTTCGTTTTGAGTAGCATATATAATTCTATGAATATTCAATATTTTTTATTAAAAGTAATATCATTACAATACACGTAACAATGGAACATCACGAGCAACTACTTGTGTGTTATACGTTGCTATCATCGTAATCATGATCCCATAAACTATATTACTATCATATTCAGCATAATATCAAGATGTAACATATTTCATGAATATCAAAGTTAAAAATCATGCTTCGTGTTTTGACAAATTTCCAGTATGACAGCTGATTTGCTTAATATCACATCAGATAAACCCGGCAATTACTAGCTTAATGAAAAACTTAAATTGAATCTATTTTAGCATCAGCGATTACATTTCCATGCTCCTGATGAAATTTAAGCGAAAATAATGTTTTTGTCCCTATGGTTTCATACAAATTGTTCTTTCCGAAAGGTATACACTCTGGCATCCTAATTGTCTTTTCTAGATGTACAACTGATACATATCCTACGTTAATTTAATAACAGGTCTCTTTCTTACTTTTTGGTATTCATTTCTTCTCTATATTAAGAACATCAATTCATTATCCACGTCAACTGAACTATATCATATTCAATGTGTTTGTTTACTTGATCCGTATACTTCTTCTTCGTGAAATTCATCAAGAAAAACAGTGGATCCATTTCCTTTCACTCTACAGCACCGTGAATAAGTATTGTCCAAACTGCGTAATAGACAAATGATTAAAACTTAATGATATCCGACTTTATCCCCACTG
>JAODUP010000504.1:180000-277500 GCA_025642065.1 Paralvinella palmiformis | reverse complement strand
TTGGTGGTAAAGTACCTCTATAATATTAACTCATCTTATATTGTTTGTTTTATTAGATTTATGGCTGTGATCTGTCTACTCAGAAGTGGTTGGCGCCCTAAGATGCTAAAATAAATGGCTGTCAGCTTTTGGCCCTTATTTCGTTTATAAATATCCTTTGCTATCACTCCATTCATGATCAATTCTACATTAATTACATAACATATTTACGTGGTGCGCATTAATTGACCTGGGGTCGATCAACCCATTAAAGTCAGGTGTGAATAGTAAGATCACACTTTTGTCAGATTGTAAACATATAGTTATACCATGACCTCTATGCCTGTTAAATTATTCATTTTAGGGCATCGGTTTAGATATGAATGACTCCAGCAAACCTTGAACATTGTGGGAGCCGGTTGTCATTGAGTATCATCCACTTTAATCTATGTTTTAATCGGGGGGAAATTGTGTGCACTAGTAACTTTGAACTAGCTTCTTTCTCGATTTTTAATTCCATAATTCTAATCTGGAGGGGAGTATTGGTTCATAATGTACTTAGGCATTTACGGGATAATTCTGCATTGTCCATTTACTGTTTTAAGTTGTAGACTGATTCATATGTATAAATGTGTACTATGGTGTCAAATCGACATATCCTTTTTCAACAAAAACGTATATTCCTATTCTAGCTGGTGTCAAGTAACACTGGTGATTACTGCAGAACATCTCTCCATTTTTCAACATTAAACTTAAGTCGTTTACCGTCACAACTGATAATCATGTGTCATCATGTGGCAATCATCAGCTCGATAAAATAATAAACTTAACATAATCATAATAGCCAAACCGTTAAGCTGGAAGTTGAATGAATATATATATATATATATATATATATATATATATATATATATATATATATATATATATATATATATATATATAAGGTAACAACGGGTATCTTAATTGATAGTTTTCACGGAAATGTAAACTAACAACTGACACAAGTCACAGATCTTAGATCTGTTCATGTTTAATCATATATGAACGAAGTCCAAATGAAGATTTATGAAAGCAGGGCATCATATATCATTTAACCCAAATCATATGAAGCAGCAACATGGATATAACTTTAGACATATTCTACTCGATGTAGCGAAACCACGAGTGTCTCTAAACTAATATCGATTAGTTTTGGCACCATCGAAGTTTCCATCATTTTGTGACAGGGCAATAATAGTTATCTTATTGATAGCTGAAATTGTTTTCGGCTACGACAAAGAAAATAACATATCCAAGGCAAAGTGAATATTATAGTATTAACGTAACATTAATAGGAAAGCATGTTTCAAATATATACACATATCTGTTACAATATGTTCCTGCATTTAAAAGAAATTTTTGGTGAGTTAAATTAATTAGAAAAATTCAGAAGCACATCATCTTTTATTGCATATTGTTTTCAAAAAGTTATATATAAATAAAATAGGGTAATTCCTTTATGATGATTCATTTTCTGGGTTTACTTTAATAACGCTTCCCAGCTTAGACTTGGCTGCCAGATAATAAGAGCTATGGGAAGTATCCATTTGTCTCATATAACTGCGTTTATTATCATTTTCAACTCGTAGCAAACTGAAGAAGCACTTTTAGAATACAGTTTATACTTACGCCAGAGCAATTTAAAGTATAATTTTAAAATCTGAGATAATTGTAATAATTAATAATGATTTCAAGACTTCTATAGCGCCAATATTCTTGAAAAGAATCGAGCTCAGTGGCGCACCTAGTGGAGGGTCAACTTTCAGCATATTGTAGCAATTGACATAAAAAGAGTATCCACAAAGAAACAATGAAATGGTTCAAAAGTTCCATCATTACCATATTATAGAAACCTCCTCTGATCGACATTGCTTCGGCCAAAATTGCGTATAACTATTATGCATTATGTCAAATCTTTAAGTCATATTGCGTACAAATACAAACATAGGTGCTAGCATTCAAGATATCATGAATACAGCACAAACAAATAGTAAATATAGCTACCAGTATATATATATATATATATATATATATATATATATATATATATATATATATATATATATATATATATATCCACTCAGATGATGTGAGGGTTATTCCATAACATGTTAGCAATAACTTACTTGTTAGCAGTAGACAAATCAAAGGTAATAAGATATTTTTTTTAAACGAAGTAAAGTAAAATATATTTAATCGATAGATTTTTACTTAACATTACATACTAATATCATTGCATACGTTGGTTCAAAATAATCCATTTGATCGAAATGGTATGCTTTTATTTGGATTCAGTACTCTTAATATAAAGCATTGACAAATGATTCATACAAAAATTTACAATTTTATTGAAATATTTACACCGAAATGCTTACATTCATTATCAAAATGACATCGAAGACCAATCCATTTCCCTATTAGTGGTTATTTTGTTTCAATAAACTAAGTATTTTTGAGACTACATAATACGGCTTGCGAAATTTCTTGCAAACAACAAATAATTTAGTATAATGTTTAATATATTATTTTTTAAATAAATTTATTTATCCTTCAATATTAACATAGGTGATCAATGAGACCACGATAAACAAATCTAGCATCTCTCTTCTATCCTTTAGCGATATCGGAATTGATTAATAACTTTATTGTAGATGATGATATTGAGTGTGTTCACAAATGCCTATTAAAGACCACCTTTAAAGAAACAATAGAAAAGGAACAAATTAATGTACAATCTAATGAAAATATAAAATATTTTAATAATAATGGAGATTAATTATTACAATTATTAACTAGCAGAAATTAAAAGAACATCTAAAAGACTACATCAAAAGCATTATGTAAAAACTAACTAGAATAAAGTTAAACACCAGAATGGACAGGAAAAACATACTTTCTGCTACTTCTTCAAAGTATTCAGAGTTTATTATTGATGAGAGTAGTATTCAGACCGTCACCTTTCTTCTGCCTGCTGCCCACTCCTCTAACACCTGCGCTATCGAACAGTTCATAGGAAACTGAATATTTCATATTTCATTAACTTCAGTGAATTAGAAGATAATCAATCAAACGCTGAACGCCTATTACAATACAATAAGTAGTATTATCATCATTAGCCCTAAATGATGAGGGTGTTAGAGTTAAAAGGTAATTTTCTACCATCTAGAGGTCATTTTGTGCGATCAAAAGCAATATTTCGTCAGAACCAGTGCCTCTAATTCAATCCCTGGACGAAGCAAAACTTAAAAAATATCACTTATCTGGTTTCATCATAAAGAAATCTATTATTAGTAAAAAGAAATCGATATTGTCGATAATTCAGTCAATATCATTCACATCTGATTGATAATATCGCAGTTTAAGTGAAGCTTTTACGATATTTGAACTTGTACATTACGATACATTAAATTATACAGTTATCCCACTGCATCAATATTGATCTGAAAAAGATAGCAAGGTACTTCAAAAGTATAAATGAAAGATGCTGCTACTTAAGAACTTTTAATTGCGAAAAAACAGCTACCAGCTTTCTAATTTAATAATTTGTATGTTCCATTAAAGCAAATTGGAAATAAAGAAACTATATGATAATGTAAAATCAAGTATTTATTTTTTGCTTATCAGTAGTAATCATGCCCACATTATGCCTTATTAAGCCTAGTTCCATCATTTAGAACATTTCTACATCACTTCTGTTTGATGAACGCGTAGAATAGTCAATAAAACTTGATTCAATTTCTTGAGCTTCTTAATTAACTTGTTATTTCAGTAGACCAGCCGTAGTAACTTATTACACGAGAAAGGACATACTAGTTTATTTTATGGTTTCTGTTAGTATGATCGATTTTGTTATATATATTTAATTTAGTTTTTTACCTATGCTCTCATTGCCTTATCAATCATTATCCCACTTAAAATGATCACATAATCATATAAAGCCTGATGGAGATGGCTTATTTATAATTCACGCATTTTCGCTGCTAAGGATAAATCTACTTGCCATATTGCGGACAAAAGCTGATATCCCCCCCCCCCATAATTCAGATAGAACTATGTCAATACGCACTATCGCATATAAAATACATCTAGGTTATTCATCGGGATAGTCAATTGAAAGTAACAACATTCCATGTTCACACATATAGTGTCACGACAATTTTAATTAGTTGTAAAACTTGTCATACCCACTGAATGTACACACCTAGGTCAGAGCAAGGCAGCTGACTAAATGTTAACTACCTAGGTTAACTACCTAACAATCTATGTTTATACTTACCTTTTGATTATTGTCTCTTTCTTCAAAGTACTAAAATACTAACTTGTGAAGCACCAAAGGAAAACAGCAAACATATAGTAAAACCTGAATTTCAGGCTCAGAAAATAAACATCTTAGCAGTGTGTGAAAACATTCCATCAAAGGACACTGAAAAAAGGTCCATATTCATAAGTGTGTTTGTGAATGAATATACGTTTGTGTTTGACAGGGTTCTTGATAGTGCATGGAAAAACCAATGGCAAATGAGTGGCGATGACAGTTTCTATATATTTACATAGATGGACTTAATCCAGAAGGTCATATAACACTGCCAGCGAGGTACGATAACGATCACGTTCACGTACCTTGTTTACGATCAATACTTTTTCAACAATACATCTGGAACTGTTTGGGAAAATAAAACACACTCTGGTTAACTGAAGTCGTTCTCTGTCCATCAAGAGAATGCAATTTTCCTGAAATCGTTTTCTACATGACGCCCAACCAGAGTAATATCTGGATATTGCCGGAAAAGACGACAATCAATTCCGAATTTTATTTTGACTGGAAAAATCACAAGAGACGAAACAATCTGAAAAATAGACTAAAATGTCTTCATGCATTAAATCTGATAGATAAAGAAAGGTGGATCTTTTAAACGGTGATTGCAATACTACTGATTTAAAATATAATATTCTTCTTTTATCATACCTTTAAATCCAACTGTCAAATGACAAGTAACGTATTGATTCGTTAGAGAGTTGGTCTCATTTTCAAGATAATATTTATGTTATAGGTATACCGTCGCAATACAGGTTTGTTTTGCTTACAGGCTTTGATGTTCTTCGTATTAAAGTATTAACTGTATATACAAAAATAATTCGGGGGGGGGGGGAGACAAAATTATGGGCATATGTTAATGCGTATAATAATTACTTATAAATCCCTTACAAAAATGGTGCATGGTGTTGTTAATATATCGAAACAAGAAGGTGTACTAAGTATCAATCTATTGAAACAACTGAAACACAAATCATGTATTAATATTGGTCGACATACTACAATATATCAGATTTATAATCGCATAACTTCGTAACGTATGATAAAGTAACAAAAATGTGACAAGAGATAATTACGTAGAGGTGTAATCAATAAAGCTGCAAATCGTGAGTTAATCGTTACTTGATTCGATTACCTTGAACGAAAACATTGCTATCTTATTGACCCTTTCGATATACATTTGATCAATTTAGTTATAATGTCGAGTATTACAAACAAAGGGTATCGTAAAGCTTAAAATAGGGTAGCTAGGGTGTTTAGGACCATAGATTAAACATTATATTTACGCCCTGCTAAATGTATGTCTGTATGAAATGCTATGCACTTCTTAATTAATAATACTTATTATTATTATAGTAACTAGGATAATGTTGATCATGATAAAGATGATAATAACAAGTACGATGATGATGAAGATGACACAATGACCATGATGAAGATAATGATGCCTATTATAATCGTTATACAGTTCATCTGGTGAACAACGACGACGATTACGAATAATAATAATAATAATAATAACAAGGCAATTTTTTTTTGGGGGGGGGGTGTAATCGAGTAAATATGTTGAAAGATGAAAACACTAGTGGAAAAATAGAACTGATATGCTTCGCATAGATATTACTGAAATGTTTGTGTTATTATTTGTCATATGGTGGCATATAATCTATTTGACTTGAACTAATTTCATTAACAAAACTAATGAAATATAGTTAATAATGAATGATACTATTGCCTCTTGGACTGTAGTCATGTAACTGATTCTGATGCCAACAAAACCAGTGTGTTCCTCATAACTCTGAAGAATACGGCTATTTCTCAGGTAGATAAAAATAAAATTGTCGGATAACCCTGCTTAGAATCGTTTGGAGCGTACGTTATCGGAGCTTTGAGAACATGATAGCTCCAAAAGCCTAAATGCCAACCATAAAACATTAATTCAGAATGCGCATTCATAATAATTGTTCATAATTGTTGGAGCTGTTAATATAAAATAATACGTTGGGAGACTGAATATCGTACACTTAATGTCAATATTGTTTTCGAGTCGTTATTACCCGAAAGTCATCTGACAATAATATCTCCTGCAATATAAGCTTAAAATATAATATAATAATACATCAATGACTTAAGGGTCTTATGGCCAAAAGATTGGATATTAAGATGATGAATAACAATGCGTTTATTTGATTATGGGTAGGAATAACTACGGCCCAGCTACATTGCTCATAATCAAGGACTTTAATTTAACCTTCAAGTTTCTTTTATTTATTGTTAGTATGAATCCATTTAGCTTGAATTCTTAAATATAGCACAATAATGATAACAAAGTTCTTTTTTCAGTGAGGTGAAGTGAGCTGGATATGTATTGATGGATGTGTCAATAAAGAAATGAATCAATTAATGAATTGATGACTCTTATAAAACAATTAATATGCCAGGTCGTAAACACTAATTATAGTAACAAGCGCTAAACAATATATAATATGAGAAAGGCTTCCCTACAACCTACTATTTACCTCTAAATAGTCATGTTTATTCAAAATACACACACACATACTCTATATATATATATATATATATATATATATATATATATATATATATATATATATATATATATATATATATATACACTTTAAATAAGCAGATTGAAACATTGAAAAACAAATAGAAATATTCACTAACTTTACTTATATCTTAGAATTATCAATTCATTTACTTTAGTGCATTAAGTAATCAAGTCAGAAAGCGAAGGAATTACCATGGTGACAAATGTATACAGATGATAAAACTCAACATTTACATAACTATGTCAACTCTCTACCCATCTTATATCCGTGTTTAGGAACACCAAAGATTTTGTTATCTTTCTATTATCTTTATTGTTTTTCTTTGCAACTGATACCAGTATGGGTGGATTTCCCAGTGACGGCTTCAATCACCCAGTAGATTGTAATACCATATTATGATAATTAGCCTCGATATGGCATTCAAAGGAACATTATGTCAAAATGCCATTACCTCAACTTCTATAGGAGGTACCAGCCATTTGGGAGTCATTACTGTGGTCCATATCTATCTCCAGTAATATAAATTATGTCTTGTTGCTATGCTAAAGGACACGAGTTTCATTTTTTTTTAAATCATAAATATAGCGACTTCGAACTGTCATGTTAAAATAATTATACAAGAAAATGTATCACCGGTTGTCAAAACTCGTCGAGTTTGTGTATACCTTATTTATTAATAATTAATTTTATGATTCCTTTCGATAGTACTATAGTACTACTATAATTCGGGAATGATTCTGATTGGTTGTTGTTCGTGTCAAAACATATGTCGTTTTAAGCCCTTGTTACTGTCGTAGTTGACAGCTTTCATATAATTTGGTTTCTATACTGAGTTTGATACACGATGGATCATCACTACAGCTACGGCCCTTGTTACTGTCGTAGTTGACAGCTTTCATATAATTTGGTTTCTATACTGAGTTTGATACACGATGGATCATCACTACAGCTACGAACCAATGGAAAATAACACGTGCTACTATATTGTTTCCCAAGGCACGATCGTTATTCGTCAATTGGTTGCAGAAGATTATACTTGTTTTAATGCCAAATCTATCCTATTTTATTGATAAATCATTCGTGCTTTGTTTCGCAACGTTTCTCCACGTCGGGCACTCTGAAGCAAGGAACCCAATACATATTATCTCCGCTGCAGGTAGTCTCATGATCCGAAGAGCTAACCAATATCTTGTCGTCATCTTTTATTGAGTCACCAGAAACCATAATATTAGTAAAGTAGTCGTTGAATACGGTAGCAACGACATCTGTACAAGTGAAACCAGTATTGTCCTTTGACAGAATAACATCATAATATTTGTTGTTAGATTTATGTGAAATGAAAGGTTTAATACGCCACCGTGACCAAGACCATGCCGTGACCACTTGTACTATTGTCACATTTATATTTTATGAAAACATTCATGCTATATTTAACAGGAGGATGTTCATTCACAACGTGCACGGTCAACTTATTAAAGATAAGCCGCTGAGAATTAGGCTTTGAGGCAAATTCATGCACGAAAATATAACAACTGTACGTTTATATTAAGTCTGACCATATACGAAGTCGAAATACTACCTGATAATATATAATGATCATCAAAGTACTTACTTACTGCAGTTGTACATGTTTTAGCATATATAGATAGACCCAATAATAAAACCAGTGAATGTAGATAGCTTCCATTGTTATGGTTTGTTCTAACAAATCATAACAATATGCTATAACCAACATCTGAGACAGATTTCGCATAAAAGATTTATTTAAAAACATAATTAGTTGAATAGTTGTGTACCTCGTAAAAGCGTATATCACTTCTAAATAAATTAGCTTTAATGGCGAAATTTAACCAAATAAATATTGTTATTCAAAAGAAAGTTTGAATCCCTGTACGATTGTATCGATTCTACATTCAGTGTGGAATGTTTTAGTCATGATTGCCTGATAGTTGTGGATTTCCACTAATTATTGCTGAAGTATGATACATACATCAATAAAACTTGAACTATTACACCACATCTCACTTGTTCATCTATCATTAAATCGTTCATACTTAGCCTGGACTGTCATCTGGCTACCTTTATTTCAATAAGGATTGTTAGCATAGGAAAATATTTTGCTTCAATCAAGGGATCTTAAATTGCAATGAAACACATATCATTAACCTGTTGTGTTTTAAGTTAGCCGTCTATATATATATATATATATATATATATATATATATATATATATATATATATACACGAACACTGACATAAAGTAGATATGGTGATTAAATATGTTATTTTCAATAAAAACCTAAGTATTTGGCAGAAATCAGGATCTTTATTGGTTGATTGTATATGAAAAACTTAAAACTAATATGTTTGTTCGATAACAGGAAATATACTTGACCTCCGGAAAAGCAAACGTAAATGCGAACAAAATCGAAAACTATACTGATAATTCTGAGACGATTTAAAATGTCATATTTCATAATTTGCTGATGACGGATTGTCTGTGTTGTTTGAAGTGAAGCTGCAGTAATATTACAAAAGTGGTCATCACTTCCTCAATTCGTTTACCATAAGGCAATTATAAAAATGAGAGTGATACTCATTTGTTTAATCATACTATTACGTCAAAAAATATTAATCACCAGTATATTGTAATATTTTATTTTACATTTAATATATATTATTCCATGTCATTTAAAAAACATTGTTTAAATGTCTTGTATTGTAAAGCACTTTTTGAACATGATATAGTTTATGAAAAGAGTGCTATATAAATATGGTATATAATAATAATAATAATAATAATAATAATAATAATAATAATTTGGCTGAATTTGGCCAATACGGTTGACATCCTTCAACTTTGTATTTTTATAGCAGAATCATTTATATGACATTATATATATATATATATATATATATATATATATATAGAGAGAGAGAGAGAGAGAGAGAGAGAGAGAGGAGAGAGAGAGAGAGAGAGTGAGAGAGAAAGAGAGAGAGACAGAGAGAGATACCTTTTCTGACATCACGTTATTTGGAGATTGATATTGTGATGGAACACGCACTAAAATATTTAATATCGGGATTGATTAGAGTTGTGCCTTTTATCGGTAAGCATTATGAATCTTTTGCGAATTCTTCGAGCTTGAAGACTTTATGGCTATTTATGATTTTGGCGAAATAAAATTATTGGGATTCAAACGAAACATTTCTAAACTGTCGGTGCCGATTTTTATCGACGTAACCTGACTTTAACACATTTCACTAACGTGCTATCATCCCATCCCATCGGATTTTCGAAAGTTTAATGTATGCTGACATCATACGCCACTTTATATTTAAGCTAGATGGAGGTAAATGAGATACTTGACCCGCCTGCATAGAAACGCAACTATTTATACGAGCGATTACCAGGATGACTGAAAACGGGTATTAAATGGTAATGTCGGGTGTTTAAATTGGATGATCACTACGTTTGGCGCGTCGGATGTTCACGCAACATGAATATCTCAGCTGCTCATGGTCGCGGGTTCGAGACTTCAGAGCTATAATGCTGTTATGTGGTGACAGGTTTACTCAGTTAGAAGTGATAAGCTGACAGGACGTGATGATTATAGTTCTGAGTAATGTTACGCGCCATTAAAGCAGCGTGCGCTTTATGCTCTCTTGGGAGTTGAGGTGTCTGCTCGACTGAGTCAGAAATGATAATAATAATACTGTAAAAGCTCCCCAGAACAGCACAGCTGAATACGGGGCTCTATAAATAAAACATCTTTGCCATTATCATCAGTCAAAAATGCGTGAAAAGAATCCAAAGTCGGTTCTGCAACAGGTACCCATAATCACCTTAAACCAGACGCTGGACTCTACGACCTTCACAGAAATGATATTTTCAAATTTGTCGCTGACTGTCAGCCATCCCTAACCCACTTTCCTAATTACGGTAGGATATATATATATATATATATATATATATATATATATATATATATATATATATATATAGTGTGTGTGTGTGTTCAAATAAATTTTCTAATTGCGTCAGCAATTTATAATGATTCTTTGCCGATCATACGAATGTCTGTCATGATCTTGCAAGATACCAGCTGTTCCAAGTTGACATCTTTGTTACTGATTGTTGCTAGATATATCGTATCATAGCACCGAATGACTTTCTAGTTATCGGCGATAGTGTCAACAACCTTCTATTTGTCTCTGGTTTCGTAATCTGGTCAAGTGATTTGCAGCGAAGCCGGAAGGCGAATGGATATTTTAGCTGCTTTAAGTGTAATCTCAACCACTCAGTATATATTTTCCGGTGACGAGTGAATGGAATTAATTCCGTGATGGTTCTCTTTATCAATAGTTTATGAAAGTACCCCTTGGGGCCTATCACTAAGGGATGATATAAAATAAGATCTAAAGAAGAATGGCTATGTATTGCCATACGGAACATCTAATATTCATAAAAGGACAAGAGTATTATTTGTCTAAAGAGGATTAAAGTCTCAGCAGGTCTCCCGAAGCATTCATCGTCTGTGATAAGCAGTTCAACCAGTTGCGTAATGCTAAGAATGTGTTATTATCAACTAGAATCGTTTACTCTCCCCCTTCTTCTGTGTCTGATCGTTGGATTTTGTGTGGGTTGTATGCGTGTGTGTATCTCTCTTTCAACTGTGAATGAGTGAAATAGATAGATAGATAGTTCGATTGTTCTCTCCTTTTGTTACATTTTAGCGTAGGATTATGATGACTAATCTAGTCCTTTTTGCTGCCAGTGGGACCCTTTTGTTACCTGTACAGGTATTTTTTTGCTACCATTGCTCGTCCTTTTGCTACCTTTTTTTTTTTTGGTCCTGTTGCTACAACTATTAGGTCCTTATGTTACTCATAAGCCTAACTATCGTCCAAATGCGACATTGTCTCTAGTAGATAGATAGACAGATAGTTTCGTTTGTTAACATATACCGGGTATGTAAATTTCTACTGATCATATTGAAAGTTGGCGTGTCACAAGATTGGGAAATATTTCGGAGTAAATGTTCAATGTAACGTAGATTCAAAGACAGAATAGGAAGATTACAGAGGAATATATTGTTAGTTATTTCGGTAATCAATATGTATATTACATATCGATAGACCGATAGATAAATTATAAGGCATCATATTTCAGACAAATTATTAAATTATTCTGCTTGAAATAAATCCTGGGGACGCGACATAGCGTTGGGAGACACGTGTCCATGTGCCCATCCATAGCGATGCCGCTAGCTATGTGTCTATAAACGGCTGTCATTTTGTGTACGGTCATTTAAAGACACTCTTTGAAGCAATATTATTATCTGAAACGTACATAAATAATTATTTTGTGTGTGAAAATTGTTTATGAATATCATGCCTTCACTTCCATGGCTAAAGACTCTTTATCTACCATGTTTATGTATAAAAGGCTGCCCTGAACAAGGCGGAAACAGTCTGATGTATCAGATGATTCCCATCAACCACAATAGATATACACGGCCCACGGGGTTTCTACTATGCACCCTATGTTACGCCAGATTCCTAAATAAATTTAGTGGAAATCCCATCTATAATGCATGATCGTGAGGTAATTACAGCATTTAGAGTCTGCAAATTGACTACAGAAAAAGCAATAATTCAAGATTAACAAGAAATAGGGTAACAGTTGTCTAAACTCATTCCTAAAATAACATAATTAACATATAGGCCTATGTAATTTACCAATACAGTGTTTGTTACATTAATAAGGCACACAATAATTTGTTGAACAATAACGACTAAAAACTGGACGTGTTCAAAATTAGTTATCTACAAAAAAGCTTAAGGTAACAAGAGGACCAACTTCTAGTCAACATAGGATAAAATCATAATTGTTTTCCTTGGCTAAAAATAATGTTGACATAACATTATTCTAATAGTTCAGATGCGAAATTAAGCTCAGATAGTGTAGGAGTAACATTTAGAAAGTACTAAGTTTGTTAAACTATTCAGTAAAACTTTAGTCTAGTGATAGGTGGTGATCGTTCATTTATAATATAGTGCTTGTATTCGTGTGTTTGAAGAGTTATACGAACTCTGACATCTCAAAAAGACAGGTAGATGGAGTGATATGCTGATTACTCTGGCATGAATTAACTGTTGTAGTCCAGGTTAATACATGAATTTGAATATAACATTTTCTACAAACTAATTGCGTCTAATCGATCACGATGATATAGTTTTTCTAAAGATTGTATTAGTATATTGAGGTAGCCTTAGGACACGGACAACAATGTATTAGATAGGATTGGATTGGATTGGATAGGATAGGATATATAGACGGGGAAGGGAAGGAAGGGATGGGATGGAGGGGGAGGGGGGATGCAGGGAGCTAGGGAGGGAGCGAGCGAGATAAGGGTGAAAGGAAGAGAGAAGGAAAGAGAAGGAGGGAGAGAGAGAGGGGGGAACAGAGAGACATAGGGTGAGAGGGGGTAGTGAGAGGGATAGAGAGGTGGATGGACGGAGGGATGGGCGTAGGATTGACGGAGGGATGGACGAATGGAGGGAGGGAGGGAGGGAAATTTCACTGACAATTTTGTAATGGAAAAGCTAGAATACGGTCTTGCCAAAATAACGGCACAAAATGAAAGCGAACTTTAGAAATAAAATTATCAATTTGGCTACATTAGGGCGGAAATCAATAAAATATAAATTCCTTTAATTCACCAATTACTTTATTAGATAAAGATGAATTACATCTTGGATTATATCAGTATGCTTCAGTAATATGCCGATTATACCTGCGCTGCGAGCCGTTGTTATAAATAGCCGGCATCCAAGTGTGAAGAGAAAGTCACTCTTTGAATACCTGGGCTTTTTGAGTCATCTCATAAGACGGCAAGCCCTCCGAGAGTGCAATTTTTGGAATAATGCTTATCACAACAGACTTAGTATTACCACCGTAACCTTATATATATATATATATATATATATATATATATATATATATATATATATATATATATATATATATATATATATGTGTGTGTGTCTATTCAAAAAAAGAGTGTATATACCGTCTAAAACCATACCAAGTTTGACTATATATAATGCAACATTATTTTCCAAAAGGACACCTAGCACTGGTTTATCTTGATCAAAGGCATATTCATATCATTTCTTATCCTAACCAAAAACTATATTTTTTAGTATTATAACTACGTTCATTTATAATTAATCAGGGTTAGTTACTATTAGTGTTCAATTTGTATTTGTTTAGATCAATAGCTATTGTCTTTTATATAACCTCCGTCAAAGATGATGACATCTGTAACTGTTTACACTATTACAGCAAATTGGTTTTAGAAAGGTACCTATCAAGGATCTAGAAACACACTAACAACTAATTGCTGGTTAACCTGGGTTTGGGAAAGAGGGTAATTTTACTGATCGAAACATATTATAATTCTTTAATGAACAATTTACGAATAGAGTCAGCAGCAAAGAAAGCATCTAAATCCATCCTTAGCAATTGTTCGTTATATCTGTGTGCGGGGTTCAAAGGAATCCTTCGTGGACATGCATAATCATTCTACCAATGAGATATCCTGTTGTCTGACTAAGGAGGAAATAATAATATCATTAGTTTTCTCTTCTGATAGACGTTATTAGAGCAACGATGATATCTTAGTCTAAGTTAATAGACTTTCGGATCATATTCTGATTGTTATGTATTAGCTTGTTAACAATCCGGAAAGCGCTATTCATATTTATCGCATGTAAGAATATTTCGGACAAAGGTTATCCGAATTTAAAAATATCACGGGAAATAAAAGGGTCAATTGTGTCACACAAGAGATGACAAGTCTTACTAATATTCCTACCGTATTCTAAAAGTAAATATTTTCATTCACGTATCCTTTGACATTATCAGTCGATCATGTTTCCTTTACAAGTTGAGAATCAAAGTCTATACAATAGCCAGGATGTGGAGTTGTTCTCACTGTGGGAGGATTATTAGCATTAGGCATCATCTCCTTCAGATGTTTTCCACCGAAAGGAGCCATCAATTTACATACAGATTTATCACCGTGGAACTTTATCACAAGCAGTTGGTCACTACAGTAATAATATGTTCGTGCGTGCGTGCGTGCGTGCATGCGTGCATGCATGCGTGCGTGCGTGCGTGCGTGCATGTGTGTGTGTTTTATGGTACATATGTATATGGCGGCCCTGGCTCAGAACATCAAAACCTATTTATTCTTTATAACCTGTACCTCCATTTATTTATACACAATAAATCAATATAAAGTTGAATTTATGCATACAAGAAAGTACACATCTATACATACGTAGACCTGTATATGTCGGGGCCAATCATCAGCCCGTAGGGCCCAGATAAACCGCTTTTCGTACGTGACAAATATGTCACGCCCACGGGAAGCAATTCATGTAGGCTACGCAAAAAAGCGGAAGCAAATAAAAATATTATCATTTGACACCGCAGCTCGCACTTAACAACACGTGCGTTTGGTTCAATAGTATGTTAACATATATGCCAAATAAATACCTTGACACCACAGTTTACATTCAGCAGTAATTTGCTGTGACACAAAGATAACCTGTACATAAATCATTACGATACCACAGATGCTGATCCCGGCTCCATTCTGGGTTCGAATAGCTAAATAAATACTATCTATATCAACCATACGGATATAAGTCCGATAGGTTCGCCGTCGCCAAGTTGTTATTTGATCGGGGTGAACGCCTATTCCTTTGATGGGCTCTCGGCGCGCCAACCAACATAACAGTTTCAGTTGAGCATACGACATAATTGCGTCTTTGTACATTACCGACGTCGCCAAGTTGTTAACCGAAAAGGGTGAAAATGTATGCCTTTATCAGCTCTCAGCGAACTAGTCAACACAATAGTTTCAGTTGAAGGCATGATAATGTTGTGTCGGGTACAATACCTATATATGGAATACTGCACAATGAATTATTGCCGGACTGGAACAAAATATAGTCTCAATCCTGATTAATACTATGATTTACTCAAACCTAACAGCTAACCCTCATACGTTTCCGTTCATCGCTAAGTGAACGTTCATTCCCGCCTAATTTAGCGTCCCTAAGTATATGCAGTTAGGTGAGGTGGGATCTAAATTAAAACCCCTATCCACTTGAACTATTTGACCTATTATTAAGAACAGCGGATTTAAGGTAGATCTACGATACTACAAATGACACGTCGGGATTATAATACCTATACACTCAACAATTTTCCTATATCAGTGTAACCTAATTACTCATAATATAGGAGAAAACCTCCGTCCGCAGCTTAATACTCGTGGAGATGACTACCGGAGTAACAAACGACTCTAGGAGTATAAATCCATCAAACATCATTGCATAATTTAACAGAAGATCCATTTACGAGACAACATAAAAAAGGAAAACAATTCAGATTTTACATTTTACGGAGTAAAACCGAACCATTTTGAAAGAAATGATACGTGTTTGGGCGTTTAAAGAAGACGTTTGTTAGTAAATATAAATACAAATAAATTTATAAATTACTTTCAATTCTAAACATCACCAAATGATGTTTATGGCAAGTAATTAACCTAACCATTGAAACTAATTACTAGTAAACAAATCCTTTAACGTTATAATATTACAATCATTACAGCTTTAGGATGAACCACGATCACAGGAAATGACCTTAGTTTACAATTAAATTAAAATATGTTTCCATACCTAGTGAAAATGAAGGTTAATTCTAATTAAATTTGACTGACTATGGTCATTTAAGTTGTAAATTTATAATGAAAATCGAATTAATAGTTTATCGCATTTATCAAGCACATTGCGATTTCGTGATTTGTCTAATTCAGAAATAATTCTGGCAAAGGTAAATATTCATCACTGACTTTTCATTTATATTTATTTGGCTGCGTGGCTCAGTACGACATTACTACAATGAGTATTGTATACATGTCTCTATATAAAACACAAACACTCGATAACTTGTTGATGGACGAAGACTTCGGGGATTATCTATATGTAAATTTGCCATTGTATGGCATTCCAGCTTATCTCACTTTGATCATTACGCCGAGCTTCACAGTTAGAAGTGTTGTAAGAAATGGGAAGGTGATAAGAAAGAGACATTATAATGAGATGGCATGGGTTCAGAAACTGTTCCGAGATTTAAATCCCTTCAACAAGATATATGGCAGCTTTCTGAGCTCGGATGAAAATGGCAACATAGGTCAAGGTGTCAAGGTTGTAATAGGGTGGTGGTCATTCCATACATACAACAGCTGAGGGGATACTACTTTTGTCTCTCCTTTTAAATGCCAAATAAATCTTCGGCAGCCAACTGGAATTGAGGTCAAAATCTATATAATATATTGAGTGAAAGATAATGTTTTACGCTGAAGATAGGCTAATAGGGTTGTATTACACTATACTGATAGCTAATATTCTTCTAAGTACCATATTAGCCAATGCATGGAAAGAGGAATGTTTGTAACATATATATATATATATATATATATATATATATATATATATATATATATATATATAATTATATTTCTGTGAATGAAACACTAAGGAGATCATTTAGATATTTAAAATGCTATATTCCAAAAAGGAAAAGGGGCACTACTAATTTATAATTATGATATTATCATTATAACTGAGTACTTTATTTAATTTAAAAAAATGTTGTTAACTCACACCTGTGTGTGCATACTAAAATGTTCCTATTTATTAGTAATATATCAGATATATAACGTGTTGTTTTCAACGGTTACATATTATGTATTTGAGCGAGTGGTAATTTGCAGTTATTTAATTTTACGTTGTAGCAAAGTGTCTAATAAAACATTATCCTTTTTGGGGGGGGTACAAATATTTATTATTGTTTTACGAAGACTGATTGAGCGTACTTCAAAAGCGGTCGATCCTGTTATTGTGTCATTTATTTATACCTGAATTGCATCATAATATTGGTGGTAAAGTACCTCTCAAATATTACCTCATCTTATATTGTTCGTTTCATTAGATATATGGGTGTCATCTGTCTACCCCGAAGTGTTGGCGTACCGATAGGCTGATATAAATGGCTACCGGCGTTTGACCTATTTCGTTTATAAATGCCTTTGGTGTCGCGGCATTCACGAACAGCGTACATTAATTATAGTGATGGCTAAGTGATGCGCATTGATTGAGCTGGAGTTGATCATCCCACTAATGTCAGGTATGAGTCATATAGCCACACCGAACCGTAAGCCTTTATCGGATAATAATTGTCTAACTAAAATTAACTTTTGTCTGTTAGATTATTCATTCACTAGACGTGGATCAAGTTAGCTTTGACGTTTCTTAGCAATTATCCATTTGGTCGCAATTAGTTATCTTGGAGCATTATCAACTATGCTATATTTGTGTGATGATATGTTCCAAATCTATCTCAATAATGAACCTAAGAACGCGTTTTAATCTGTTGTTGTCTTCCCATTCAGATGTACCTCTAACGTGGTAGGTCTGTATAGCTTTAAATTAGCATGGAGTTTTCCAAACTAATTTTTGACAATATAAAATGGAAAGTTTCAGTGGCAAATGTTTAATTGGAAAGCTCACAAACCTACCCCCCCCCGCCTAGTACACTCACCCGCTCGAACAGACCTCATTTTTACAAATATTAATATGTGCGGAGAAGTCGGAGAATAACTTTAACGGACGCTGATAATTCTCGATGGAATCGATAAAAAAGATGTGCTGAATTAGAACTAGCGAAAACAAATATCTTGAGTCATATACTAATCTCACACAATGTAGAGTTATCTGTTAACTCCCTCATCCGATAGCTCTTGCCGGAAGCTAATGAGTTATCATACTTTAATCAGGACACTCTTCCTAGTATCCAAAAATCACTTAAAGTATCAAAGGCTTTAATATAGTATAATTAATGGTCCTATTCTAATAGTGCAATAATAGCTTTCCTAATGACAGCTAGAAATGGTTCTCCTATAATGGCTACAGAATGAAAGAAGTTATGTACAGTAGATTCTCATTGTATCCCCATCTTCAGTCTGTAAAGGTTTTTACCGGCTAAGGAGGGGTTCGTTCTAATAGATAGGTCAGGTTCATTACCTGGATATAAACTGAATAAAACGGGGCCTAGGGTGTGTATATATTTCTGGATAGGAGAAGGAAGGAAGGAAGGAAGGAAGGGAGGGAGGTCGGAACAGAGGAAGGGTAGAAGGGATAGAGGTTGGAACATGGGAAATTAGAAAGGAAGGTGGAAGAGAAACAGAGAGAGAGAGAGAGAGAGAGAGAGAAGTAATGTCAGTGTAATACACGTAGCATGTGAACAGGAAACCAAGTCGACGGTAGATATAATTATATATGAAACAAATAGTTTATATATTGATAAGAAATCCGCGATAAATACAAGTAAATTCAGAAATACTTTATTACATTTGTTTTGTTTGCTCCTGAAGCCGTTTTAAATACACCCCCCAAATACAAACACGTTAATTAATAAGAGATTTGGACAATCTTCAGCATACTCAGATAAATGTAGTTAATCGTTAACATTAAATGGCCAATATTTATCGCTTTAAATTGGAAGAAGTGCCTTCAAGTTATAATTTACGTTTCATCTCGATATAAAACTAAAATTTGGCTTTATTGCGCACATGTCTCCAATGCATTTACAATACGGTCACTGTGATCGCAGTTCCGCCATTTAAAGGCCGTTTTACAATTGAATAGTTAGCGCAATCCAGAGAGGTCAGCTTTAGTAGATGTTTGATTGAAGTGTAGAAGCCAGATTCTGACCGGTTAGTTCAGTATAGACGCCGGCTTGATGCTTGCCAAGAGGAAGCATCATCCGATCATAATAGCGTGATCTGTATCCCTTTGTGATTCGTGATAATTGGTTGTTATATCTTCCTTTACGACTGGAGTGTAAATATTTCGCGTTACTGCAGACACACCCAACTTAATGATAGCATTATCATTAGTTGTACACGTTCTTTTAGCTGACATAATTATGTATTACGTTGGTAATCACGAATGCCTAGAACAGTTTCTACAAAAATATAAAAATAGATACAAAGTATTATTAATTAGTGCAGAATGATGAATAAAGCCTCTTACTGCCAGATGAAACAATCATCAGAGTAAAATCAGTAAACAGATGGTATAATACGTTAATCACCAGATGTTCAGTTGTCATAGTCATGGTTCACAATTATATTACTTCTATCATTGATTGTTTATTAGTTTAGGTAGCTACACGTAACATAGAAAGATGACATAGAAAGATGATTGTCTTAGACAACATTTACTACAAAGCATTAAAGATCTTTTATTTTAAACTTCAAAAATAATACGATGTCTAACCCAATAATAAAAATGAATTTATTTCGCCAAGATTAAAAATGGATATTTTTGTTTGTAGCAGTTTTTTGTCATTTTTTGTTGTTGTTGTTAATTACATATCCGTCAACTAACATTATATATAAACAAATATTTCACATAGATTAGGAAGTTAACAATTGAGCATCAAGTTTAAGATCTACCACTTCCAGGAACAAGACGCCATCAGATGATCAATCACTGTCTGACCATTCTAACATGTCTGTATAATTTTTGTTAATGCATAATACATAGATTGCTCCAGCTATTTAAAGATAGCATTTAAGTTAAAAGTTAATCAATGGCAGTGGTTTGTACTTGGTATCAGCCATAATTAAAAATATCGGAATTAATTACACAACATAATTCTTCAAGCAAAACATAATTTTAATAAAAGCAAGCACATATAGAATGTTGAAAAGGAGGATGCTGGAGGATTGGTTATATAATGCATCCCCCCCCCCTTAACATAACATTAAAACAATCATGACAAATTTTAAAATTAAAATATCTGGAATAGGAAATAGACATAATTATATCTTTTATTATGAAACAACACAGAATCCATATAAATTTAATTATGAAATGATCAATTATTGTAGCTATAACATATTATTGTGTATATTATATCATATATGTTGTGTTAGAACAGTAAATACAATTACAAACATACTTCAGCATTGGTATCAGTCATATAAAGAAATGAACATATTCTTAAATATATGTGCTTAAAAATATTAATTGTTTTGATATTGTGAACATTTGCATCTAATTGGTTCCATAATTTAACACCCGTAATATTAATTGACCTTAATTTTCTTTTCATCTTACAAAATTGTACTTTAAAATTTCATTTTTACTAGACCTGGTATTATATTAATGTAATTCTTTTATTGTATGAAAAATGTTTGGATTTATAGGTTATAATCAAGGTTTTTAATTTTACAATAACTAAAAAGTTCAGGCCATTACATTACCTTTTTTGGCACTTACCCATCAGGCAAGTGGGCTCCAAAATCCACTTGCCCTCACCCAAAGTTCACTTGCCCTGATTGTTAGCACCGTCGTTTTTTGTAAATTGTTTGATAAATTAATGAGTATTTATTTATACATATATAGCGTATAAGACAACTTTATCTTTTTATTTAAGTTTGATCATATTTTATGATCTATGCAAACTGTACATCACATACCATTGTCTACTAGGACTGGAAATTAGATTTACCAAGATGGAATAAATAATCGAACTCGCTTAGAGCTTTCATAATCTTTGATATTTTGGTGTATTTGTTTACATTCTCACTTGATGGCAGTAATTTACACTCTATTATTGGTGGCTGTAAAGTCAAAACGCCCCAAGAATAATTGCCTATGCACCATCTTACTGTCACTGAGCCACTACACGAAGTGTGTACTTCAGTGTCATGTGTTTTTTTTATAATCTACGGCTCAAGACAACAGTGCCACAATGTTGCCTAATCTCATTCCATGATTGGCTGTTAAATGTAACACCAGTATAGTAGTTAGGTAGCCAGTGCTCGTGTTCCTAAATGTACTGATGTACCGGATTAACTAAGTCACGGGTGGGCCTAAGGCGATGTAGAAGCTGACAGGCAGCCAAGTTGAAAAATAAACAAAGATCGTCCTATATATATATATATATATATATATATATATATATATATATATATATTGTACAACGCTTGTATTACGGTCACCATTTGGACCAGTGAGTTACGGCTGTATTTAAGGAAGGCCCGCAATATAATAAGGTAATTCAAATGTAGCTGAACTGAATGATGAAGATTGTTACTGAAATGAAGGAAATATTTGAGCCATAGATAAACAATAGGCCTAGTATATCAATGTTATTCACGGACACTAATAATGATAATAATAATACTAATAATAATAATATGCTTGTAATACATGATGTAGGTATACAAATTCATACAAATTATTTAACCTTATTTTTTATGAGGTGATAGTGGCTTGTTTTGTTGTTCAAGAGATCACATCCTGCAAGTCAGATTATAATTTGTCAGACAATTCCTGTGTAATAGTTTTTAGTAAATTCTTTGTTCAAGAAAAACTGTTTACTTATCTAATTCAACATATGAATTACTGCAGCCAGAAAAGGGGGAGATTGACTACTAGCGATCAGTATTGTATAATGATAGGCCTTTATTTTGGGCTTCAATTGATCTTTGGGACTACACGTGCTAGTTATAATTGGCACTAGAGGTGTGATGTGACCGTAGAATCTGTTCAGAGGTGGACACAAGGAGGCTTGTACTACCCACCCAAACACACACACACACACACACACACACATATATATATATATATATATATATATATATATTAGATAAAAATATTTAAATTGTTCTCTAAGAGGCTAAAAAGAATTATTTGATATTTATTTTGATCATATGATCTACATAATTATGTTAATAGATATGCAAAGAACTGACACCACTCATATATTAATTCTAAGTTTAGATTAATGTGATTTAATATAAATATAAATCTTTAAATTAATTTGTCATATATTATATTATATTTAGATTTCATACACGATATTAAAATAATATTTCATACACGAGATTAAAACTAAATTGATCAGCTGTGTATCGAAAGGCGAGAATAACATAACAGTGTTTTCGTTCAAAGTAATTGAATTAAGTAACAATTCATTCATGATTTGCAGCTTTATTGATTACATCTCCACGTAATCCAATCTTGTCACATTTTTGTTATTTTATCATAAGTTACGAAGTAATGTGATTATAAATCTGATATATTGTAGTATGTCGACCAATATTAATAAATGATTTGCGGTTCAGTTGTATCTATAGATCGATACTTAGTGCACTTTCTTGTTTCAGTACGCTAACAACATTATGCATCATTCCAGAAAGCCTGGAATAGTATTGTTAAACATATTTTTAAGGGGTTATTTAATGCATTAACATAGCGTCTCCTAGTTCGTGGATCAACGTGCAAATTGTGTAAATTCATATTTCAAAAAGAACAAACTTCTTATATCTATTGAATCCTATAACACGGAAAATAATAAAGCAGATGCTTCAAGTCAAACCCGAAAGTGTGTCTGTAAATATGTAATAACAAATGAGACGAATTGACAGATCGGTCAATAATTCCATGCCCATTTGACAGATGTAATCAAAGATAGGGAAAAAAATAATCTTATATTTTAAGTCAGCAGCATAGCAGTCACCATACCACTAACCATTTCAGTTCATCTTTCCATGAACTCCAGATCTAATGAAAATAGACATACCAAGCTATTTTTCACATCCTCTCTTCCTTTCTCACCTGGCATAGAATTCGGAATAGATTGCCATCGTTTCCGGCAATATCAAAAGAGTACTCTGGTTAGCCGTCAGGTACAAAATGATTTCATAAAATTACCCGTGCTTTTCTTCCCTATATAGCTCTCTCTCTCTCTCTCTCTCTCTCTCTCTCTCTCTCTCTCTCTCTCTCTCTCTCTCTCTTGATGGACAGAGAAAACCAACGTTCCCATACATTGTTGATTGTTCTCGATTGTAGACAAGGTACGTGATAGTCTGATTAGATTCCGTCAGTTCAAAAATTAAAGATGCACGACCAAATGAAATCAAATCTAAAGAAGACCATTTGATTCAGACCTCTCCTTAACTGTTAGCTTTGGCTGATAACTTTCCAAACCTATTTAAGGACAACAAACTGTGAATATTTGACATAGTACAAATGGTTAACGTGTTTTTGTTTCTCAACAGTATGTTGATTAGTCCTTATGTAATGAAAAACTTAGTTTTTTCTAGTTCGACACTAGCATATTAATCAGTGTCTCTACGTGTGACTGCAATATAAACTCAAATAATTTTATATCATATTCCAGGATGTACTTTATCACTTTAAGTATAAAAGGAGGTTTTGATAACCCTAAAATCAGAAAGTTACTATTTTTGCACCGAGTATATTATCGTTGAATTCGATGTTTACAGGAGGAAAATATATTTTGTTATTCTGTGTGTTTATGGTTTATATTTTAGTGTATTTGTCATATAATACACATCTACGCATGCGCGTGCGCGCGCGCTCATACACACACATGCATACATACATACACACATACATATATATATATATATATATATATATATCATGGTCAATATAAAATTCAGGATGCATTTAGATTTGATAAACGAGTTAACTATATATGAAAAAGCAGAGAATGCAATTGACTGTATTTAGATAAATCTCCTTTTTACCTCAACTTCCCACCGCGGCTTAAGAACTACAGCAACAAAAAATGTAAAGTGCGATGGCATCAGAGAGAAAAAAGTCGAAGATACAGTATCAATTAATGAAGTGTGTGTGTGTGTGTGTGTGTGTGTGTGTGTGTGTATGTCGTGTGTGTGTGTGTGTGTGTGTGTGTGTGTGTGTGTGTGTGTGTGTGTGTGTGTGTGTGTGTGTGTGTGTGTGTGTGTGTGTGTGTGTGTGTAATAAGGCACAGATACAGAGAATCTCGAACCGTGAATTCAAACTCTGGACGTTTCTTCAGGGGACTGAATCGAGAGTGGCGACTTTTCTTGCTGAGACATGTGTAATGTCTCACCAGTGTGTGTGTGTGTGTGTGTGTGCGTGTGTGTGTGTGTGTGTGTGTGTGATAATGGCATCACAAACTAAGAAATAAGAAGGCAACAAGTCCATGTAAAGTGTCTCCAGGCTACGTCTGGTTGTGGAGCGGGAGACGGAGTGTATTAGCTCCACAACCAGACGGGAGTCGCCGTCATCCGAAATCCCTCCGACAATGAGATCGCCGAGTAATAGAAGCTTAAAATACAATGTCAATAATACATCAATGACTTAATGGTCTTATGGCCAAAAAGATTAGGTATTAAGATGATGAAAGCAGCGCCCTTGTTTGGTTATGGATAGGAACGACGACGTCCAAGCTACAGACCTCGCATTCGAGGATTTCGGTTTAACCTTAAAGTATCCTTTTTTTAGTATTAATAGAATTCCGCGTAGCTTCAATTCTGGGATTTAGCGCAATAAACCAGATTATTTTAAATTACCTCTCCTTATTACATATGTCAACCATGTCTATCTAACTGCCTTCTCGGTTCTGCAAAAAAGTTCTCTGTGTCCCCGTTTCCAATTTATTTGTCCGTTTCCCTGTAAATACGCATGTCAGCATATATATATATATATATATATATATATATATATATATATATATATATATATGTGTGTGTGTGTGTGTGTGTGTGTGTGTGTGTGTGTGTGTGTGTGTGTGTGTGTGTGTGTGTGTGTGTGTGTGTGTGTGTGTGTGTGTGTGTGTGTGTGTGTGTGTGTGTGTGTCGACAGATAGATAGATAGATATATTAATAGATAGATAGATAGATAGATAGATAGATAGATAGATAGATAGATAGATAGATATATATATATATATATATATATATATATATATATATAGATAGATAGATAGATAGATAGATATATTAATAGATAGATAGATATATATATATATATATATAGATAGATAGATAGTTCTATAGAAAGAGACATAGTTAGATTAATAGATTGAATGATATAGTTGTTGATTGTTTGAATAACCAACTGACTGACAGACAGACTGACAGACTGACTGACTGACTGACTCACTCACTCACTCACTCACTGACTCACTGACTGAAATACAGACTTACTGACTGACTGAATAATTGCTACATTGTTTCTTTGCTTTGTTCATTAATTTATTCATTCATTGTCTAATTGGTTGATTGATTGATTGACAAATAATCACAAATAAATAGAATAGTTGATGTAATAGCAAGTTTAATAAACTCAAGCGTGTAATTAAAATATCAGATTGAGACAAACAAATTTTAACTTAAGGAAATCGTGTGCAATCCTAAGGCAAGTTATAGGCAAATTAAATGATAAATCTAACAACCCTAATACACTTACGACCAACAATAAAACGATGACAGATAGATCTCGTTTGACAGAAACACTAGTGATTACTTCGCTAAAATAGGCACCCAGGGTAATCTTACTGCCCCCCAGGGAAATAAAGGTTTCGGTGAATACATGCCCGGGCCAGCAACGTACAATACGTTCCTAGAACCTGTGACGCCATCTGATGTTTTGCTTACGGCAGATAATTTGAAAGCAGTCGTGATGGCATATCAACTAAGTATTGAAATATACCATTCTTATTATTATTGAGCCCGTTAAACGTATTATAAATAGGTCATTTCGGTACAAGCACTGTACCCCAAGATACGAACAAAATACCAATACCATCCCAATCTAAGGCTAGTAAAATATTATAAACCTTCAAGTCCATTTTCAGGTGTGTTTTTTGTTTTGTTTTTCAAACGAATAATGTCAAATAAATAAATACTTTTAGGGTGGGGATTATTTAAAGAGTATGTGGATATTCTATTCAAAGATGGATATGAATTTCGATCTAAGCTTTCCACTTATACCTTATTGTATATCTTCTCAATCATTGTGCGGATTTTTTTCAAAAAGCCAGATCCTGATTACACTTTGGTTGTAGTATATTACTTTTCCAAGGCCATTGACGCAATAAGTCCTGAAATTATACTACATAAATTAAATCGTTACGGAATTCTTTGATTTGTTGATTCGTGGTTTGATGGTTATAACCATTTTATGTGGCGAATCGCAAGGATCCATTCTTGGACCATTGCTATATCTTTTTGGCGTTAATGATACAGACACCTCTTCTGATGACACAACGTTATTTACGTCTAATTCTAACAAAAGTAAATTATATTTGGACGCAAACATACAAATTAACAACTTATTTCAATGATTTGGTCTTTAGATACCAATAAAACCAAACATATTCTGACAGAGGAGATGTGATCTAAATTAACTTAAATTATACATCGGCCATCCGGAACTAAACGGCATTAGACAGGATTGTGAAGAAAAGGCAGATAAAGTTTTAGGAATGTTTATAGATGGCTATCCAACATAGAATGGAAACAGAAAGGTATCTAGATATCTATTTGCATTGAAACAAATGAAAAAAGGTTCACCCACATCTTCCTTAATAACGTTGTACTTTTCGTTAATACATACCCATTTCTCTTATGGATTAACTACGTTTTGAATGTCAATAAATCAGTCATGCGTCGCTCCTTTATACCACAGAAACGTGTATTGCGCACTATTAAAAATTCAAAACTCTTATTTAAATCTAGTGGTATATTAAAACTGTTTGACATGTATGAACATCAAGCTATTCTATTTATTTTTGACTATTTGTCAATTAATCTGCAAAATTCATTTTTGAACACGACATGTCCAACTGAAGATTGACAAGGACAATCTAATGTTTTATGTTTGACTCGGTTGATTCGTTTTTTAAGGCGATGGCGTCTTTTCTTAGAAGTGACTTGTAGTAAATTCATTAAACGCTTGGTTTGGTACACATGATGTGTTGAACTGGTTTAAAGTTGGTTTGCTGCAAAACTATATTACATCTGTTAATATTCCCTTCGAAGCATTTCGAACTTTATTTTGGTGATTCCACGATTTTTTTATTATTTCCATGTGATAGATAGTAAATTCCAAAATGATAAGCTATATTTGTAATAATAATTCCTGATATTGATATACTCTAATATTAATTTCAAAGTTTTTGTTGGAGTATATATGAATGAAGGTATGTGAATATACAGGTAAATGCCAATAGTTAAGCACTAACACAAGTGAATGGATGGATGGATGGATGGATGATATGGATGGATTTATGGATGGATAGATGGATGGATGGATGGATCGATGGATGGATGGTGGATCGATGGATGGATGGATGGATGAATCGATGGATGGATGGATGGTTGGATGGATGGATGGATGGATGGATGGATCGATGGATCGGTGGATCGATGGATCGATGGATGGATGGATGGATGGATGGATCGGTGGATGGATGGATGGATGGATCGATGGATCGATGGATTGGATCGATGGATCGATGGACCGATGGATCGATGGATGGATCGATGGATCGATGGATCGATGGATCGATGGATCGATGGATCGATGGATGGATGGATCGATGGATGGATGGATGGATGGATCGATGGATCGATGGATCGATGGATCGATCGATGGATGGATGGATCGATGGGTGGATGGATCGATGGATCGATGGGTCGATGGATCGATGGATCGATGGATCAATAGATTGATCAAAGGATGGGTTGATGGATGGATAGATGGACGGTCGCACACAGATACGCACGCATACAAGCACACACGCACATTGGAGCGCGTGCATGCACATATACATGCATGTGTAGACTGATGTAAGTATACATGAAAGCATGTGTGCATACATCCATGAACATTCCTAAACACTTATAAAACAACTAGCATGCCAAAATGTAAACACTAATTAAAGTAACGATTAATAAACAGTATATTCCATTAGAAAGGCTTCCCTGGAGCATACTGGGTTTTTTGTTTGGCATATACAGACAACATGTAGCACACGCATACAAATACGTATATATCTATATATAAAATGATAATAATGTTTGCTTCGTATAGAGACAGATGCAGCTTTGTTATTCTGTGCTAACTTCTTTTGCTCCCTTTCAGCACCTCATTACAGGGTCTATCATTGGTAGAAGAGTTTTTACAGAGAATGATATCCGACAGTTGCCAAAACTCATCTGATGTTTTATGTGAAGTTGACCCTATGCCTACATGGCTGGTGAAAGATTGGGTGTTCTGATCAGTCCGATTACAAAGATGGTTAATACATCAATATATCTGGATATTTTCCCAAGATCCAACAAAGCTACCCTTTGTAAAGTCATTAATAAAAAAGCACAGTTTGGACTGTAATGTTCTAACCAATTACAGACCTGTTTCAAATCTTACATTTTTATCTAAAGTAATAGAATGGGCAGTTGTTTTTGTTTAATTAATAAAACTCTTTCCGAATCACTACAGTCTTCATATAAAAGTGGTCGCAGCACTGAAACAGCCTTGGTTCGGGTCAAACATTATTTTATGATGTAACTTTTTTGTCTGTCAGGTAAAGTACTTGAATGGTTTCGATCCTATCTAGAACAACGCTTCTAGAGATTGTCCGTTCATGGTATTGTATCTGATGTTCACTTATTGCAATCTGGTGTGCCACAAGGTTTAGTTTCTTTGGCTTTCATACTGTATACCCGTCCTTTTTGGGATAAATGCGCAGTGATTTGGCATCACTTGTATGCTCATGGTTGTTGTATATATCACTGGAACTGGCAATAAGTTAAATGTCTCCTCTTCCTTGAAGAATTTGGAACATTGTATTGCTGATATTCGGCTTTTAAAGGCTGAAAGGTTTTCTACAATTAAAATGATAATAAAACAAATATTTTATATTTGGCATCACCACATTGTGTTAACTCCCTAAAACACCAGCATTACAGATGGGTGCATCTCCAATTACCCCTAATGGGTCAATACAAAATCTAGGGGTTATTTTTGACCAATGTATTAACATGTATGGACATGCACATCAGAATGCCGAGCTGAATAGTACCATCTTTAGAACATCCACTGTTTAAAAGCATTACTGACACAAGAAGCACTTGTAACTGTGGCCCATGCACTTGTTATATCTCGCATGTATTATTGTAACTCTCTGTTATATGACATATCTGATTATAACATCAATCATCTTTATCAAATTCAGAATATTGCATCTCATATAATGATAAATACTCGAACATTTTTTCATTTCACCCCAATTCTTCAAAACCTATATTGGTTACTTGTTAGACAGTGTATCTATGTCAAGATTGTATTACTAACTTATAAATCTATCAGTGACATGGCACCTGAATACCTGTGTGAACTGGTGTCCGTCCAAAAGTCATCCGCAAAAACTTAGGTCATCCAGTCAGATACTATTACAGGTGATCGTATCTCAGCTCAAGTCATATGGTGATTGTGTATTTAGTGTTAAAGCCCTCACTTTGTGGAATAAGTTGCCGTCAGATATTAGATATGTGTCGTCTCTTGATATTAAATCAGTTCTAAAAACACACCTGTTTCAAGTTGTTTAACAGATAAATAATGATTATTGTTTAAATCTCTTATTGGGCATATTATTTGGGTTATCGTTGTACAACGCCTTTGAATGGCGCCTGAAAGTAAGGACGCTTTCTTAAATTATTATTATTATTAAATTATTATTATTATTATTATTATTATTATTACATTTTTATTATCCCTGAATCAGGCTTGCACACAACTCCAGGAATCACTTCAACTGCCAAGGAAGTATACATTGCATGCTGCCACTATAGGCACATAGCATTACTCAGACACATAGCCATCACGTTTTAATTGTTGGCTGAGTGAACCAGTCGTTACACGACTCTATTGCATTTCCGGAGCCTCGAACCCGCGACCCTTCTGTTAAGAATATTACGCTCTAACTAACTGCGCATTCATAGTTTTTAAATTGCTTATGTTTTCAAACACACACAAATATAAAAGCAAAGAATTAATTATATTTTGAAATCAATCACCAAAATTAATAAGGACCAGCTGTTTCAATGACCAATTCCTTTGTAGGAACTGTCGTAATTGTTTCCTTTGTCATTTATCTAACAAAAACACTAATTGGGATGTTAATTACCCTTTCCGCAGCCATGGAATAAATATTAAGACAACTGGCCACCAAAACAGATAAAACGTAGACACGAAAAAAAAAAAAAGGAAGTGGGCCGCATTTAAAAAGTTTATAAAAAGTAACTTTTAACAAAAAGAATTACTTTGGGGGTTACGACATTTTATTTGTGGGATGGGTTGAGTTTTGGTGTAATTGTCCCTGTTATTTAGTAATAAAAATGTAGGGTTGTGTGTGTTGTGCGTACGGGGGTCCCCTTTGTGTGTTTTGCGCCGCGTGTTGTCCCGCGGTGATGTGTGATGTACGCGTGTGTGTGGTGCCCGTGGGGGCGAAGCCAGGGGGGGGGCCGGGGGTGAATTTTTCACAAAAAATTGCCAAAATTTAAACAACATCTGGATGATCTATCAGGATAATTTAACAACAGTTACTACTATTTACGCCCCATTAATGAAATGTTTCACCCCCTTGTCGCTGGGAAAAGGGTTTATCTTTTAAAAGGGCCCGGGGAAAAAATTTCTCCATCCCAACAATTTTTTTTGCCTACAAAAAACGGCACAATCAGTTGGTCAGTAAATAAAAAAAACCCCCGTTTTCCTTATTGAAACGCCGATCCTTATAAAAAAGCCAAATTTTTTATTTTTGATTGGCAGAAAACGAAGAGCCACGATGGACAATAGACGTGGGAGGTATACAATGCAAAGAAAAGCGATCTGTGTGCCAACAGATAGGAACAATTTCTTTTAGCCTATCAAAGAAATCAAACATAAAAAGGTTTGAATTGCCCCAGAAAAAAGAAACAAAAAGGCTGCTCCGTGCTTATTTGATCTAAGTGGGTTTTTAGATAAAAAATTTTATTAAACTTTATACAAAACAAATTGTTGTATTTGTCGCATTGGCAGAAAACGACATGCTAATGATATACTCATCGCATAGAAGATATAATGACTTGCTAATTTAAAATGAGCACACTAGCTGCGCCATATTATCGATGCCCTGCAATTCCTATAAACAGAGGTTTGATGCTCTTGTTTGATGTTAATCCGTGTATGTTTGACATATACTACATGCTATGCGCATAAGCATGTGGTTCATAGTTTGTATGCGGTGGATGAATTTCTGCATTGAGATGCCCAACATGAAAACCTAAGTGAATTAAAAGGAATTTGATAATTCTATATTACTTCTAAACAAACGCCTACCCTTCTTTCGTCGTATAGAGTTACTCAAAACTGAACACAAGATATATATATGTGTGTGTGTGTGTGTGTGTGTGTGTGTGTGTGTGTGTGTGTGTGTGTGTGTGTGTGTGTGTGTGTGTGTGTGTGTGTGTGTGTGTGTGTGTGTGTGTGTGTGTGTGTTTTGGTTTTGTACTAAGCGAAAAAAATTTTATATAAGTGAAAAAGCTTTCATACAAATATCAATAGAAATATATATAGATACTATATCAATATTGTTATATTTATTTATAATATATATAGCTGTTTTTTTTTTTTTTTTTTCGTTTCAGTCTATGTTTTTCTTCTTCCTATTTCAGTTCATTTCGATGTTGTTCGTGTCACAGCCAATGGTCTTCTTCTGGTGATTGTACACTAGAGATAGGACGAGATGACGCCATCACGCTCAGTCGAATTGGGTTAACCAAATCAGGAAGAGAGAGGGGGGAGATCGAGATATGGCCGCCTGATATATTGACTCTATTCACAGGCTCCAGTATCAGCTGTAGCAAGTATAAATCAACTTGATCTCTTCGTGTCAGAGATAGAATGAACCGCGGCGTAAATTCCACTAGACGACTAATCCCGCATTGTATACCCCAGTTCGGTTAAATAGTTCGAAACGTTTTCGCCAAATGATGGAACAATGTGCGGTGTTCTGCCACGGATGCTCATAGATGAATATCGCAAAATAAATTCCAAAATGTAGGTTATCGTCAACAGACAACATCAACTGATAAAGACACCAGTGCAAGGAAGCAAGAATACGTTCAAATACACCTACTAGGTTTAATAAAAAACATTATTGTACAATAAATGATGATAATACCATAAACAAAATGATGATTGGTGTTTTATAGTCACTGTTGTGCGCATGCTAGGCTGATTGGGCCGAGAGACCCCCAAAGGTAATGAAGTGAAGTCAAAGATGTAACATCGTTCAGATATGCCATAGCCGAGATTCGAACTCAGGTGGTAGTGATCTCTGGTCCAACGCGCTACCAACTAGACCACAAAGGCACCCGCCATAAACGAAATGACCAGACTCTAAAGAATGGTATTTTTGATTGGCGTCTATGACATCTCTAGCTGGATTTACACCTGTAGAAATTATCTTTCTAAATGCGATACGGAGGAGGGGGAGATACTAGATACTATTAGATAAGTGAGATGACAGGAAAGAGGCTGATATTCAGATGTGGGAGAGTTACTCCTAAATATTCTCTGGTATACAAATACTGGATTTTGGTTGATTCCATGATCTCCTGGTGATATTTGAAAGATGGGAGAATTTGTCAATGTCCAAGATTTATTTGATATGCGATCCCTTAAGAGATTCGAACTTTTCCATGTCTGTTATGGTGATGATTGTGCCTTCTATGCGAGGATAGATGAGGCAGGATTCCATATCGACATCCAGAGGGTAGACATTACTGGTGTTGACAAATCATACATTGTCTGTAGCACACATGGGGTCAATTCAATTCCGGAATTGGAAGTGGTGGTCAATTACAATTATAATTCCGGAATTGGAATTGATTATTTAAAAAGAAATGGAATTGGAATTAAGAAAGTTTGAATTGGAATTGAAATTTCCTACAAAACAATTAAATCCACAAATTAATTTACCATTTTTAACACATACATGTGGTGTTACAAAAATACTAGAACAAAGTGGACTGTATACTGTTGGCTCCGTCCACAACACTGTGATACCACCAGTTAGCATATATAAAATCTATGTAGAGATATTGCTATTTAGGAATATCCCTCAATGTTTAGAACGGGCAAAAAATTTAATCCACAAATTAATTTACCATTTCATATTTTAATTCAGACATATTTCTTCCATGACAAATCTACTTGGAAAAGTTAGTAGAATTGGAATAGACAGAGAGAGAGAGAGAGAGAGAGAGAGAGAGAGAGAGAGAGAGAGAGAGAGAGAGAGAGAGAGAGAGAGAGAGACAGAGAGAGAACAAGAAAGAAAGAGATAGCAACAATAATATATATATATATATATATATATATATATATATATATACTTCAATTATAAAATGTACACTTCAATTATCAATTATAAACTGCAATTGAAGCTATCAAACTACCAGTGCCTCCTCCCATCCTCGCACAAATACCAAATCTAACTTGAAAAAAGCCACCAGAGTAAAATCGTGTTGCAGGATGTAAACATTAAACCATTTCCCTCAAGATGACATCCATTTCTACCGCAGCATTAAAATGTTGCTGTTCTCCAAACATCAAAAACAGACTGCCCGTTAATTGTCTAGTGTTCCTTAAATGGCATTAACCCCCCCCCCCCCCCATCCCACATTAACCAAGATTATAACATCTGAACCTCTACACCGAACGAACGTCTAAACGCGTTTTATAATGGTCCCACTCCTAATGGCTTAGTGCCATAGCTAACCCATTATAAAGCCGTACCATGAGTAACCGATGACGTGGACGACAGGCCCTGGAGACACTTAAGGCTTCAGTACATCTCATGTTGCTGCACGGACTATAAGTTGTGATGCTTCATACCATGAACGACTCACTCCTTGAAAGGTGCTTGTCTTAAATCCCTTTAAATATTAGAACGAACGTTCTCTTTCATTCTTGGTTAAGTAACTGTCCGTCATTATTAAGTGAAACATATGTTAATTCTATTGTCTAGTCGCCTTCTTTCAGTTCCCTCTATACATGTATTTATATTAATGGATATCCGGAAATGTAGTATTTATTTCGATATGACATGATATTTATTAGAACTCGTCCTTTATCAACAGCAAATAATTAAAATAAATATATCAATATTTATTTTATTATAACCAAGTGACTATTCTATATGATCTAGCAACAAAATACAATTCTTCTTCCCTATCAGTCTTTGGTTAACATGGAATGAATGCGGAATACTAAGATTAACTAAATAACATGTTGTATCGATAAGCTGCTTTCATTCATCTCACTTTGGTTAAACACGGAATACAGAAACTACTTGAATTAAAATAACTTCAGTTAAAGGAGTAGAAACACACACACACACAGAGAAAGAGAGAGAGAGAGAGAGAGAGAGAGAGAGAGAGAGTTAGACATTATTTTATTAGCTTCAACTTTGGTCTCATCAGGTACATTTAACCATTCACAAAAGATCATGTCTATATCTCTTTTTTACATATGTAATATTTGGTACAAAGGACGAGATAAGTGATATGTGATGAAACGCGCAACCTTTAATAAACAACGAATACTTTCATCTGAGTTTATGAACATAATGCACATCGCAAGATCATACTCATTATATAGTAGCAGCAGTAGTTAGTAGTAAAATAGCCCTTACTAACCGAAGACATACCATCCCAAAATTGTTGTTTCAAAATTAAACCATAAATATTGAACATTCTATAATGTTTACCAAAGAAGGCAACCGTAAAAGATTAACGTCTAAGAACAGAGAATCAAAGAGGGTTATCATACTTAGATATGTCCACAAATAGGGAGCCGCTGCGCTGAACACCCAATCTCCCCAAATGATTTGAGCCAAGAGGCCGGCCCACTGGGTCCGAGGTTAAACGTCCACCGATCGACAATGATATAGTCGAGGTCAGCGAGTGAAGCAGCGATGGTAATCACTAGTGATCTATGCATGCAATCATTGCAGATCAGACCATCGGGCCTTCGATAACGGAATTATGGAAGTTGGCCCCGAGACCGAGCCGGGAATTATTTTTTTCGTCCTCCGATTCTCGCCGTCGGTGCGTCTCTCGACGCCAGCGCCCACCAGAAGCCCCCCCCCCCCTCCTTTCATTCCACCCACCCACCCACACCCACCTCCCTCTCCCCCAGTCTCGGTACCGATTTGCGTGTTCGGGATCGGATGAAAACCGATACGTCCGGAGTGGCTTCGTTTGTTCCGCTATCCTGACACGATAATCGTACTTCACGCTCAATTAACATTGTTGATGCCAGTCGGGGGCCCGACACGTGACCGCCGGCTGACTGACGGTTTATTAGTCGGTCCGGATCAAACTAGTCCCAGCTACGTGTCCGTTTATACCGATTTCGTGTCGGTGTGGTTTTTAGATTTGCCCACTCCGGGGACGGCAGATGTAATTCGGAAGTCGGACGCTGATCGGTCGGTCAGGTCTTCGCCGACAGACTTGGAGTCCCGAAGCTACACGTCAACGTCTCCACGTCGCTTAGGGTATCGTATTTGTACCGGTCCGAACCTGGAGGCTAGGTCATTCATTGGCACTACGATACTGGCTGTCTTGTATCGATAACAGTCTTATCGCGCGGACTAAGTCGTCGGGATACTTTTGTTTCGGGTGGCTAACGGTCATTTGTCTCGCGTGTGTTTACGATTATAATCGCTACAGATGTCTTCTGATATGAACAGTCACGACTCACGTATAATTAGCAGTACTACGCCACGAAACATGTCGCTGGGGCTTTGATGCCGGGATGGGTAGGAGAGATATTCACACAGATATCCAGCAACATTGTTATTGACAGATTTATTAGTGAAATATAGACATACGTGAGGTGTTTCATGGGCAAACATTTCAGCGTTTGAAAAATCTAATTTATAATACCATATGACAGTAACAAAATTCTACATGAAACCTATCAAATTAATGGGCAACTGTAAAAAGTATAAACAAATCCCTGTAAACAGTGGATATTCATAAGATAGTAGACATAAGTAGACAGCTCTACACATTGAAATAACAAATTCTCTCATCTTAAAACGCTTGCAAAAGATACGGCTCAGATTTCTTACTGAACAATACAAAATTCATCGATCCGTATTATGTGTGGGCTTTTGGAGATTTGAAAAAAAATGATTCCTGTGAGCCAAGTTCTTGGATCTCCAACAGTACTCCATCTTGTAGTTCATAACAAACAGTCACTGACTACCTACAGAATAGTTAAGTGTTATATTACCAGCCTAGTAACACCAATAGTTGCAGCATACTCGATCTTCCTCGCCCCCTCCCCCCCCCCACTTTCCCTTCCTCATTAAGACTTCATCATAGTTATCGTAGCATCTTAGTATAGCACTGACCATACTACAAATATGGTACGTCACCTTCTTGGTAACTGACAATTCTTTCTCACTATACAGACATTACTATGTGACAACCGCCTACCCAATGTACAGTGAGTGAATAGGTGAGTGAGTGAGTCGGTGAGTGAGTGAGTGAGTGAGTGAGTGAGTGAGTGGGTGGTGAGTGAGTGAGTGAGTGAGTGAGTGAGTGAGTGAGTGAGTGAGTGAGTGAGTGAGTGAGTGAGTGAGTGAGTGAGTGAGTGAGTGAGTGAGTGAGTGAGTGAGTGAGTGAGTGAGTGAGTGAGTGAGTGAGTGAGTGAGTGAGTGAGTGAGTGAGCGAGCGAGCGAGTGAGTGAGTGATCAACTCATAGCGGAATCAACCACACACATTTTAAATGCACACTGCTTCGTGTTCGGACGACACTAAAATTAGTCACTCTGAAATCCAGTTCTTTCGACCAACCCTTCATTGGTACTATCAGATTTTGAGTTGACGACAAATTTCAATTATAATTACATTTATAGTACAATCCACTAATGACACATAATTAGATACAGGCAGTTTTATATGGATGACAAATACAATGGTAGGTTCCCAACGAATATCGGCTAAAATTACATGTAACACCATAATTGTCAATTAAGTCTGTTTTCGGGTGTCTTGCAATAGAAATAATAACAAACCTTTCAACTCATCGGTATCAAGTTACATTTGATCAAGAACCCTTTCCTCGTCTAATCTGGAGCCGCGCATTAGTGTGTATGGAAAAATTGGGAACGACAACTGGATATATAGTTCTCTCCTGTGTGGGAATAAACTAGATAGAAGTTTCAAATCACACAATATCTATGCCATACTCATATTACAGCAGATGTGGATGACACAGCAGATGGGATAGCAGATGTGAGATCTTGACTATATGGTCACTATTAGTTGTAAATGACGAACAAACTCGAACAAATTCTTGTCCAGACTTTAATCTCACTGTACTTGTTACGTAATCGAAAATCTATATTTACCATGATACCAATTGGAATTACCGATGCGGTTAAGAAGATGTATTCAATTACAAATTATAGATAAAGATACTCTAATGTCATGCGTTCCTGTTGCAATTACAATTACAATTATGCCGCGTGTACGACTAACGCAATTACGAGCGAAGGTTTGAGATATGATGATGATGATTGGTGTTTAACGGCCACTTTTGTGCACACGGTAGGCTAAATCGGCCGAGCGACCTCCAAATGTAATGAAGCGAAGTCAAAGATGAAACACCCTTCAGGTATGACCACTCCGAGATTCGAACACGGGTGGTAGTGATCTGTGATGCAACACGCTAACATTAGACCAGGGAGGTGCCCATTGAAAAAGAATTTCCTAATCTTAGTTGGCGCTAGACTTTAAACATTGTTCGAAAACTTCAAATAATGATTTGAGCCATCCGTTCAGATTAGTACCAATTCGGCGTGTTTGTGTCTGCTGCCATGTTTCACGCCAACGCAATCAATACCTCAATTACTTGACGCAATCGGCTTGTGTCAATACTAACTCCGTAAGAGATCGTCAGAGTGGGATTACACTTTGGGCGATGATCCAGTCTTCTTTAGCTTTGCTTAATAATAACGGTAAACGTGCGAATATGATACGATGAATTGGATAAACGTGAAAACTGATAACACGAAACAGAACACCATCTTTCTAGAGGCCACGCCACTCTTGTTCCGAAGTTTTCCAACTTGGAAATGTGCAATGCCCCTTCCCTTCAAAACTGGCTAACTATTAGTGCGCAACACAAACGAAGCCGTAATGAATTATGTTCTTAAGCAGTGAACCGTGTGCCAATTAGTGGCAGGTAATCGAAACCGTGAGGCTGTAGCTCAAGCCGAAGCTTCAGTAATCAAGGTTATTAGGAGTAGGCCAGGTGTGTGGCGTATTTATCAGACGGAGAGACAGTCCGACAAACATCCATTTATCATAGACCCAGACATAGGATTGTGCCTTCAGACAACATCATCGGAATCTAATGGTTCGGATTGTCTTAATTGTGAACATGGATGGGGCACAGATGTTCTGTTGTTACTGAAGATTGGATGAGGACACATACACACACACACACACACACACACATATATATATATATATATATATATATAAAGAAATAGAAATATTATAATATATATATATATATATATATATATATATACGCAAAAAAAGAGAAATAGTAAAAGAAAAGATAAGAGAAAGAGAGAGAGAGAGAGAGAGAGAGAGAGAGAGAGAGAGAGAGAGAGAGAGTACTTGATGAGTATTTATGTTTTACGGCCACATCTGTACACGTGGTAGGCTAAATGGGCTGAGCAACCTCCAAAGGTAATGAAGGGAATTCAAAGATGAAATACCCTTCAGATACGCCCACGCCGGGTTTGAGCGGTTTTAGGGGAACGCGCTACCAACTAGACCACCGCCCCCCCCCCCAACACACACACACACACACACACACACACACACACATATATAATTATATATATATATACGGAACTAAACAAACTAACAACTGTTGACAAACCAACATAAATATCATGTGAAGAGCCACGACAAATCTTTGTATTAAAAATCTCATGTCTCATAGGTAATAATGCAGGTTTTATATATATATATATATATATATATATATATATATATGTGTGTGTGTGTGTGTGTATATATATATATATATATATATATATATATATATTATATATATATTGCCGTATATTGCTGACATACATTTATTAGCTGTTTACGTCATATACGTACAGGAATGATCAATAACCGAGGATTGTTATGGGCCACGGGTCCCTCTATCACGTTACATCGCGTTCACAACAATCCTGCTCTGTCTTAGTGTATGTATGTGTATGTGTGCGTGCGTGCGTGCGCATGCGCGCGCGCTGTGACTCGGGTTTCGCCGCCGCCTCAGCGCTAATAAATCCCTCACGCCCTGATTAGTGTCGCGAAAACACACCTCGAGCCAGCTGATTATCGAAAACCGGCGCCCATTGAAAGACGTGCATAAGTAGGCGGCAGAACGCGGGGGATGATGGTGTCTCCGATCGAGTTGACCAGTTGTATTTGCCGAGCCTGTCGTCGGTCGGTCCGCCGCCCGCCACACGCCGCATCCGACGACAACGACGACAGACCACCTGGTGATGATCGGCCGCAGTCTCCGGAACCACCTAAACACAGCAGTCAACTGGGCCGCTATAGACAGCTAGCTCTAGCCCGGCTAATCGGCTAGTCGCGGTGCGCTAACCCGCCAACCAACCAACGCTCCACTCCCCGAGTCAGCCAGCTCATAGCGTGGTATCCGGTTGTCTCCGCCAACTGAATTGTGTCGTCGCCTTTTCGCCGATTTCCACGTCAACTCGCGCTCATTGCGGACCTTTTGGGCGGCCCCCTTTTCCGTCAGTCGAGGTGCACTTCGGACTAATCCTATACCCGGTCGGCTTTCGTCGGGAATAACGCAGCCAATCGCCGGATTGGAGTTGGACAACGGTTTTAAGGTTGCTCAAGACGGCACTACGTCCTGATCGCCAGGTAAGCCTCCGCTATTACAAAGTGATCAGTGACTAGTCGGATGGAATAAACTGCAGGATCTTTTGAACGTAACTCGAACATTCGCAGATCAATGAATATCACAATGCAATTCTGGGTCAGGTAAGAAACGCTATACATGTCGAGGACGATTTAATTTACTTGTTTTCATTTCAATTTGTTTCTAGAAGTCGTGTTTTAAATTTCGGGCCACGAAAACTAGTTTATTTCTAGTTATGCGAAAGTGAAGATTTTAATTCCAGCTTTCTAGTTGACGCGATTGTTACAAATTTTGCATTAAGTACATGAATGGTGGGAGCATCCCGCGGTCTGCGTGATTTTTAGCCGTACGATGCACGCGTGCGCGTTGACGCGTTCGGTTTGACCTTGTGGCATCAGTGTCGGGACTCTTCGGAGGAAGCTCCGCCAAGATGGAGACATTCATCCACACCGTGGACTCTAATGTCACGGGTACGGGCCCTATACAGACCCTAACCAGCTATAACATTTCGTCGTGCGCGAACGCCACCTACGACGCGAATACGACGTCGGACGTCTGTGAGTCGGCGACGAGGTCGACGACAACCGGAAATGGGTCGCTGTTCGGGAATGAGACCGAACTGGAAGAGGCGCCGTACTTCGCGCTGCCCTACCAGGTCGTCGGCTGTCTTTTCGTCTCGATCATCTTTGCCGTGGGCTTGGTCGGCAACGCCATGGTCGTGATCGTCGTACTGCGCACGCGCAGCATGCACACGCCGACCAACTGCTACCTGGTGTCGCTGGCGATCGCTGACGTCCTGCTACTCATCTCGGCCCCGCTACCGACCATCGTCGAGTACTTCCTCATCATCGACCAGTTCGTACTCGGACCGGTAGGCTGCGCGCTGATGGTATTTACCCAATACCTCGGCATCAACGTGTCGTCGCTCTCGATCACCGCCTTCACCGTCGAGCGCTACATAGCGATCTGCCACCCGATGAAGGCGCAGACCATGTGCACGGTGCGACGCGCCAAACGAATCATCGTGGCGCTCTGGGTGTTCGGGCTCTGTTACTGCGCCCCGTGGCTCGGCTTGACCACCACCTACGTGAAGGCGTACCGCGGCGGCGTCCACATCGAGGTATGCACCTTCAAACTGGAGCGGGACTCCTACCTCACTTACTACATGGCCGACTTGGTCATCTTCTACGTCGTCCCGCTGCTGCTGACTTGCATCCTTTACGGGCTCATCGCCCGCATCCTGGCCTCGAGCACGCTGGCGGCGACTCCCGGCAAGCCGACGGTAGCCAACGGCAGCGAGCCGGGCACGGCGAAGACCAAAAAACGTCCCTCTAGTTCGCGGATACAGGTAAGATATGGCAGACGGGGTCAAATGGTGGGTTCCTTGCATTTGGGTTTTGTACAAAATACGAAGAGGTCGCGTAATTTGCGGCCGTGGTACGAGTGATGCAATCGTATTTGTGATATTTGGGCTAAGCGAAGAGTTAACTAGCAGCTATGTATGTTGCAGAAAACTCGTATAAATTGAAACAGTTCGTTTGTGTGTGTGTGCGTGAGTGTGTACATCCGCGTGTTAAAATGCAACGCTGGTTTGTGGTTTGTTTATCCTTGCATATGTACTTGTGTGTGCGTGCATTTTGTTCTGTTTGGTGTGTGTGTGTGTGTGTGCGTGTGTGTGTAATTTTAAATTAATCGATTATGCTAATAACGGATAATCCACACTAAACCTAGCTTGTCATTACACTACTCGATGACCCGATACTTTTTCATCTACATAAGAAATATATTGTACAACACTGTTCTCGGTCAACAAACACCACCGCGGGCTCCATGTCGTCTGAAGACTCCTATCTGGCTCGTAGCCTGGTATTTCTACATAAAACTAACATAATACGTTACCGATTTTTTTCACGAATTAATCTCTCACAACCCCCGCTAAAAATGCCTAGATCCAACTGAAGTGGAAAGCTTCATCTTATATTTTACCTATGGTAAAATGCATCTCTAGAAGCCATACAAATCAGCGCATATCACTCTAACATGTATATACGGTGTGAAAGCTGGCATTCTAAATATAATTTCGACAATAGTAGGTATATTTTCGAAGAATACGTGACATGGTTATAGTAGGTAAAGCTTTCTAATGAAAACATGATCGGTTTGATCCCTGACGCAATCAGCTTGATAGGGTTATATGATCGACACACAATTGGAAATGATAAAAACTGTGACAGCCGAAATGTTTACAGTTTAAAGAAAAAGGTCGACGCTGCGTTTTTATATGAACTAAACCGATTCGAACTCTATATGGAACTTCCATGCCCATGGATATATCAGAATAATGCATTGCTTCTAGAAATGGTATCTTACACGGGAGAGCTGGGAAAATGCCATTTATCAGGTGTCTTCGGGCTGTCTTCCAATTTGGTCGAAGTCGGATGTACGTACTGCAGCTGGTAGTGTATTGCCCTGCAGACATGGAGGACACGGAATTGAATCCCAGCGTTACCGGTGTTTCTGAGATATCTCATCAGATAATGTTATTTTTTAAATGAGAGACACCTCGACCTTATTTCCTGGGTTTAGCCATCACTTGATGTAGTTCGCATTTTCTCAATTAATCTAGGATCATTCAGTTTCGTGTATAATGCACCAGCGCGATCATCAAATTCCAGACAGCCTATCTCTCTCTCTATATTATATATATATATATATATATATATAGAGAGAGAGAGAGAAAGAGAGAGAGAGAGAGAGAGAGTTATTCCCCCCCTCTCTCTCTCTATTTCTATCTCAATCTATCTATCTCTATCTCTCTTATCTCACTCCTTAACCCCCACCCTTTCTTCCTTTCCCTCTCACGCTCCCACTGATCAGTATACCCCGGGTTTCTTTTTTCCGAGTTTCCTGATAAACAAGTGACGCAGACTTAGTTTTTTGATAAAAGTCAGAGCGGACCAGAGAAGCCGACGGCAGCGGGTTACAATCTTCGTGGATCAATGCCAGCCTTGACCGGAATAGTTCGTCTTTCGTCCTCCTATCGGCCGCTCGTCGGAATTGCATCTGCCTCGCAATTCACATCCGGCGAGAGGTCGTAAACAAGAAACGTTGACGGTCGTAAGACGAACGGGATATTGCGAGGCGACCCTCGGGCGATAGGTAGGTGGCGTTATAGTCGGCTCGCCGTCGGGATCCCGCTGTCGTTCACCTTCAACCTGTTTACCTTTATGACCGCCGGCTAAGCCTTAGTTGGAGGACCAGAAAATTGATAACCGAGACGAAGACTTTTGCTCGCCAATCCTTAACCGGGTGTTATTTATTGTAGTCTGAGCGAGTTTTACGACGGCCTAGGCGTTCTTAGATTCGGGCCTCTCTAACTTGCAATGACGTGACAATCTTGTCAGGAGAACCAGTTCCACACATGGTCGCCATTAATTCTTGGATCAACTCGGAGCGCTTCCGTAGAGCAGTTCGTGGCACACTGCACCGATATAATCACGATCAAGTTGATCATTATTTCCAAACAGTATGTTAGCTTCGTCGTTCAATAAAGCGATTCAGTTAGATTTAGGTAATCCCAATTCCGTATCGGATGACCCACTCCGCAATATAAAGTCAAGCTTCTGGATTAAATAAAGCCAGCACTCAGTCAATCATTCCGCGAAAAATCCTGATGGCGGTTCATGTCAGGTGTAGATAGTCGTGGATTTCGAAGAGGATCTTCGCAGCTTCTCCCAATTCGAACTGAACAAAGACGCCGGCCTGTGATGCCTGTTACTCTTCTGAACATGTACAAACGCCGAGACAAATGAACAAACAGGAACCTACGCCTTAGCAAAAGATTAATAGTGAATGAATCGAATAAACGCGACATTGTTTGACTGCTCCCAGTCCTTCCGGATCGCCGCTAACACCAATCCGGAAGTGGCCTGGCTAAAGAAGTCGAACGCCGAATCGGGACGGTCACGTATCTTTTAACGCCAAGTAGACGAGAAAGAAATTAATTTCCTCCTCAAATCCCATTGATACCATCAGATCGGGAGCCTGATTCGGCCTCCCGCTGGTCGTTACGAAAGCTTGATTTATCCGCTCTTGTCCCGATCTCGAATAAAAACTGCATCCATCTCGGTCATCCTGGTCGAATTTCAATTCGGACGGCGTTCTACGACTTTCGACTTGACAAAGAAACAAAGGCGTTACCTAGCAATACATGGAATCCACCCTGGCATACACCGATAACCCGCATGTCATTCACGGTTCCGGATTCGTCTCCGGAGAGCTAAGGTACGCCGAATTTAAGTTTTCCCCCTTTGTTTTTGGAATACGGATGATCTGTCACAAAGAGTGATCGGTACTGATCTTAGGAAAATACTTGGCACTAACTACAATATGGTTTTCGTTCTGATTATACGCTAACAAAGCCCGATCAAAGACACAGGTGATGAACAAAGTGCCAGAATAGATCCCTTCATCCGTTCTCTTGTTCATTAAAGAGAACACACTTTCCATCGTGACCCTTTTAAGTGTTGCTTCTAGACAAAGACGACCGAGTAGAAGCAAAGCAAAATTTCTTTGTTCACCTCTTGTTCAAGCTTTACTCTTCCACTCTAAAATCTGATCGCATCAGATTGAAAGTCAACAGGAAAGCGAAAACCGCATCCGGAAACAGCCCGGCAAGGAGAGAACCGTGATCAGAGGTGGGGGGGTGGCGCGGATGAACCTAGAATACGGAGGATATCAGTGCCGGTAAGGCATCGCTACGCGAGTTATTCGCGTGGCGCGGCGATAAAAATGTGCACCATCCGCCATCGCAAAAGCCCCGTATTTATACCAACTCCCCGGACTGCATCGAGAGTAGTTTTATATTGGTCCCCATGGAAAATATATATCACTGTAATATCGTTGGGAGTGTCCCGCGGTAATTTCCACTCAGTTTGCCCTTTGCTCATATCGTAGCCGCGGCGGCATAAACCGGCCTCTTTCTATTAGACGAAGCCGAAAGCGAATGATGCCGCTCGGTCGCTGGAGCCGTCTTCGTTCTTCCAGTTTATCTCTTCGTGACGAGAATTGTGAGCCAAGATGGCGTGTCCGAGCTCCGATGGCGAACTGACTAATGCGTTAATTACAAACGCTGAGCTGTCTAATGAACGTGTAACGGCCCCGATGATGTTTAGCAAACGTCGTTAGCAGTTCCCTCGGCGACCGACGCTTTGGCCTCGGTCGCTGCGATGAAGCATTTCCTTAAAGAGCCATTGGATGAGAAGATGACAAACTCCGCGCTACGGAAATAAAACCCACTTACGTCCCCGGCATATCCCCGACGAATTGCTAACATTGGGGCGTGTACCAGATGCGACAACGCTCCTCTCATCAATCTCTCGCCTGCGGGGTTGGGGGTGTTTTGAAGCAGACCGGAGCTGTGAGAAGTCGTAAAATCTCGGCGTTGCCATGCACCATCTGGCGTAACAGAAAACCGACCGCCTTTCACGTGACCCATTACGTCACCGTATCTTCTAGGATCAGCAATCCCCTGCGGTGGTGGTGACGTCTGTCGGCTAGATGGCGCGTTAAGCCGTTGTTTATCATCAAAATGACGTAGAATGGCTCGGTGATGGCTATGACTTCTTTATGCATATCATCACAATCTTAGCTGACATCGATCCTGAGGTATGACGCAGTAGCACATTATAAGCACTTACTGGGTATCCGTCTATTTCTGTAGCGTGACATAAAGGCCGGAGATCGTTTGCATTGTTGAAAACAGCGGAATTCATCAACAAATGAGGATCAAGTGGCATTACTTAGAAGAGAGACCCCCCCCAAAAAAAAAAAATAGATAATTTAAAAGCGCGAATAAACGTTTCCTCCTGGTTGATCTATTTAGTATTTGGTTAACATGAAATGCATTTCTCAAAAGATGGGGCAACTTGTTCCGATAGTATAGTTCAAAGTATGTGGTTGGAAAGTTATACACCTGTGTCGCGGATTACTCACATTACTTTTAGAAATCTACTCTGTATCGTTTCGCGCGATAAGTTTGTGGCCATAAAATAAGTGCTCCTATGTAGAGAAGGCTAGATCTATTGATTGACACTTTGCTAATGGCGTATAAGATAGGGTGGGTATCTCTTTCATAATCTGGGTCAAAACGGGTCAACTCCCCAGCTGGAAAATATCGTGTTCAATTAGTCCCGCTTAGCCGATCGCCATCCATAAATGGTCGACCATATGCGTCCTATGTTGCTTACGTCAGTGATACATCCGTTACTATTGGTGGATGGCTGGCTACCTGTGGCTGTTCATAATGAGTGAATAAGTCATGTCGCGCTCGTTAACAGCATTAAATTGTACAACAGCAATTATTCAACACCGTGGTCACAGATGCCCGTAAAGTAGACGGACTTATTAAATCTATTATTTAATTTACCAGTTTTAATTTTTATTATTTTTATTTCATTAATAATTAAATATTCAAAATAAACAAAGACTAAATAAAACAGATGGCCCCTAGAATTCCGAAAGTACACCGAGTGGGCACAAAGTGAAAGCTTCCGGAACCTCGACGATGTTCCCTATATTCTTCCGGTTCGAAACTGTAGGCCGTGACCCGAAACGCGTCTCCTGTAGCCATGGAAACGTCAGCCTAAATGCCTCGCAAACGCGAGGAAGAATCATTCGGGATATTCTCCATCTCTGCCGTTCAAATATCAGAAGCCCGGCGGGGCTGCCGTTACCACGTGACACCGAGCGGCCCTCTCGCTGAGACTGAAGCGAGGAAGATCATCATCTCTTCCCGGACAGAGTCACCGTCTTCCTGTTTGAACAAGCCTCGGCCATTATAGTGTCTCCGTTATCTGACAGAATTATATCCACTTTCACCGGCGCGTCCTTCGCCGCTTCGGGGCGTCGACCGGAAGCGACAACACGATCGTCGCCATTTCCTTGCGCATTTGGCGGCCGTTCTTGTACCATTGCGCCTCCTGCCGACAGTCGACGTCGTGCGACGAGACGTAACTGAACGCACGCAATTGTTAATTGGCCGCGTTACGTTACGATTCATGACATCAGGATATCAATTAGAAGATTCTGGTTTGAGTCAGAAATGTTTAAACATTTTTAAGAGATGTATATATTTGCTTAAAATACAGAAGGTCTCCGGCATATACCGAAATAAATGCATAAATGTGAACTATAAATGTGACGGAAATATCTTCAATATATAGTTCAATTATTTACTTTAATTTCTTACCTACTTATTTGCATACTTATCTACTTACACGTATACATGAACCGGAAATAGAGCCTGCTGTATAGCCGCTCTGATAAAGATTGCTATAGCGACTAAGCCATTACATTCAGTTGATAAATATTTTAATAACACGAAGCACCCCATAGAAAAAATGGTAACAAAGGCCTCAAAGGCTGTTTTCGAAACACCGTTCCCGGAAGTAGGCTGTGTGATAGGCCGCAGAAGATGTTGGCAACCGCAGCGCCACCTGACATCGAACGACTTGAGAAGCGTGACGTCATAGCAAACAATCTGTCTACACCAATGGCAGCTTAGTTAATCACAAGAGGACCACCAACGTCACCGGCTCTCACCAGCCACATTTAATTCACTTAATCAAACAACGACCTTCTGGAACAGAACCTCCCCAAGTAGGTTCCAGAGTCGTTCTTTAGGTCTGTACCATAGATCGTAAATACTTGATCTGGATCAGATACTCCCACCGCCGCGGTTGAATTTCTAGAATGATTACCGGACAAATTTGATATTTAGTTTGTCAATTATAAAACGCCCCCCCACACACACACACACACTTATAGATGCACACACACGCACACACACATACATACAGAGAGAGAGAGAGAGAGAGAGAGAGAGAGGTGGGGAGAGACAAGTGTAAAATGGGTTAGGTGGCTATTCCCAAGGGAAATACCAAACATCATGATATTCGAACTCCATGTTGGAGTTTAACCGCATAGCGTTTCAATCATCTGTGCTATAGAAGCACCCAAAGTTGCGCTAGACACAGATTGTCAACGATTGGCGCTTACAGGAATTTACAGGAATTTACATTTGTATTGTAATTATATTAACCCTGGCTTTTACTAAATTATTGACTAATGTTATATCATTGTAAACATCTAATTGCCACGGACGCTGAGTACAATCGATTTAATTCGTAGCTCACCCTTCAAATAAAAACTTCCGTATAAGATGCTAAGCAGTGTTGTTGTCCTGGCTTCGGCCGAGTTTCAATTTCTAAGGAAGAGTGTTACCAACGATAAGAAAACAAGGCGGTGGTGCAACAAACGATCGATTGGCTGTAGTGGGAGCCACATACGGAAGTGTTCTCAGGCGAGTTTTCCAACAGAAGCACTACATCTAGCTCGAGGTTATTAAAAGTTATGACCGGTTCACTAACTATGGTGAACCCTTAGCAGAAACGTACTGTTATGTCAGTCTTGCTCATTGTCAGTTCTTCTTCGCGAACTGTTAATTGGGGCCACGGTGCAGCCGGAGTCAGAGACTTAGACGGCGTCTCCCTGAATGTTTGTTTCCCATCAAATGTCCATCAGTTCTGTGCTATGGCGGTTTTTAGATTGGCGTTTGGACATCAAAAGCTAAATGCATTCATGACCTTTTTTCATGTAGCTCTCCTGTGGTTATTTCTCTCGCTGGTAGAAAGATATGCGGTGCTTCCTTCGTCTTGTTAATGACACTGCATCAGCATGTCGCTTAATGCGCGTTGCCTTTAGATGTAAACAAACTAATTTATGTCGCACTTATCCGAGTTAACAAAACCCGATGTGCCCATTCGAAAATAGCATTAACCTAATAGTTACGCTTCATTTCACTAGTCACATACAACAAGTTCAATACAAAGAGTTGGGTGTGGAAAGGTACGTTTGAAAGGTCACCAACTAATGTTTATTCGTTTTACCAGTTTACAATTGTAGTCATCTGTGTAAATAACTGCAGTTGGCCTTTTGTTGTCCTTTAAAAAGATAGTTGTATACTACTGTGACCATTTGCTCTCGTGTATTATCAAGATGTTTGCATAATTCTAAGTGAATTAATGGACAAGAGTAAACTTTTCAAAGTTTTCCTTTACTAACGGATACTCCCACGGTGTAATGCACTGTTCTGCAACCCTCTTGGTTACTGGATCGAAATCCGTGTTTGTCAATGGGATATTTCATCCATCAGTAAATAATTTCGACCTAGAAATGTCGTTCCTTTATGAAGTAGCCCTTCACCGATATATCTCTGGTGAAACATACACCAAATCTAAGCAAAACGGACACCCTTTTACCTGGCATAGGTAATACGGCCGATGTCTTAAACACCACATTTTAAACTTATTTTGTCCTAGATTCATACATAGGATGAATACCATTAGATAGACGATGTTAACATTGTTTACCTCGATGGAGGAACCTGACGCCTCACGGCTAACATCGTAACTAGATGCTTCCCTATACTACTACGTTAAATATATATTATTGTATCTAAATGAGCACGTGATTTGTTAATGGACAAAACGTCACCAACGTGTATGCCGCGGCCTTTTTCGTGTAGATTTACCCACATACGCAATTACGAAATGCCAGTCTGAATTGGTAAACATCAAAAAGGCGAAAACCATTTATCTTGATTAGAAATTTCAATGAAACAATGCCGACAACATCGGCCAACTGTCGCCATTCTCTCCACCGAGTAGATTATCGTAAAATGTCCAATGCTAATTAGGCGGGGGGGAGGTTGAAACATCCTCCAGACAAAGCCCGCCCGGGGTTTGAACCCAGCCGCTAGAGGCTTATGACTAATCCGCTAGCTGTTAGGTCTTGGCTATATCCTCTCTGAAGTATAATTAACGATGGCGTAGATCAGGTTGCTTCACTCAGTTAGTGATACAAGTCAGCATATTAATATCTCCAATCTACAATAATAATACTTAGATGTAGATTTTATTCACATGTTATTTTACTTATTTCCATCAGACGTATTTGCATTTTAACATATATTTTCGCAATTAATACATGTAAATCAGTTTTACACGAATTTAAGGATATACTATTATTATTATAGCTTATGATGATGATGATAATTATTATTATTATTATTATTATTATTATTATTATTATTATTATTATTATAATATTGATGACGATGATTATTATTACTATTATTATCATTATTATTATTATTATTATTATTATTATTATTATTATTATTATTATTATTATTATTATTATTAAGGCAAGATTAGCATTTAAAGGTTCATTGTGTTACAATCTCTTCAATCGGATCGTTCCTGTCTAAAATATCGAATGTGAACTTTCAAAGAAGAAGTTGATCCCGGTGCAAGGCACAGTTGCGAAAGCAAATGGAAATAGAAACACATTTATTTGTCGAGAAATTGATCTAATTATCTGCCTCAAGATTGAATTAATCGAACGTTACGTGATTACTGCTATGGGGGACGAATGCCAATTGGAATGCACCCAGTTAAAATACAGAAGCTGCAACCGTTTGTCACTTTCGGCTAAATGTACAATCGTACCCCTATGCCGACGGGGTCCAGCCTGAGATGATGGTGAATAGTATATTTACGGTCTGACAGTGCCCGGAGTCATCGCAGTAATGGAATGCTAATCGAGCGAAAATAGGGCGCGACTGTTATGAGAACGCGACGTCATCGGGCCTTTGGCATTAGATGCGTATGACCTTCACCCCGAGAGCCTTCGGGATCCTCCTGGCGCCTAGCGTCCAGCTTTGTGTTTCTCCAGCCATTACCACTTTATACATGACTTAATGTCGCGCTGAAAGGTCACCGATCCAAGCCCCATCCATACTACTGGCCACTCACTACTAAGGCTTCTACTTTTACCGCGAAATCACAGAGCAAGCGACCTTCTTCCAAAACGTTAATCCGGATTCTTTAAGTTTTTTGGCCGCCGGATCCCTCTAACATTCCTAACCCCCCCCTGCTCCAACACCCCCCCGTCTTTGTACTCTCCGAACGCATGGCAACCAATGATTACGCCCAAAGCGAACTAACTCCGTTATCCATCTCTCCCGGTCAATCTGGGTAGGACATTCGTCTGGCATGGATAGCGAGCGCGAAGGCTGAAGTTTCTCTTGTCCACGGACCGATGCCAGAGTCCGGAATATGCCCTCATCCTTGCCCACTTCGGCACTCGACGGACAGCGTGATAGAATTATTAAGATTAGGTGCCAATATGATGAATGGCTTGATCGATTGTGGCTTCTGAAGGGAACGATACCCCGATCTAGTCGAGATGATGATAACGGTAAAAGTTTGCCGGACGATCTTTGTAATGGCAAACGGCTGTTTGACGGGAATTACTCCGGCCGACTAATGGGCGCATGGGAAATATCATAAGTAAATGGAAAGCTGCGCCCACGTGGGGATGGCCAACACGGACATTTTGTGGCATTTCGTGCATGGTTAACTACCTCGCGGCAGACGACCTTGCGATCTGGGCAGAAACGGGGCGGTTCCGGTGCTGCTGTTGTTAACGCGTTGCACCGCATGCCCCGAAGTCGTGGAATCGAATCTTACAGCTGCCTGTTTCTGTGCGACGTTCGATCCATCAATGAATTAATTCGGCCCATTCATTCCATTTGCCCTGAAAGTTGCTGTTTAGCCATGTATCTCAGGTGAGACCAGCATCGATGCTAATAAATTGATGCGAAGTCTTCTCTGGATCATAAGGTGTTATACAAAGATTAATTTTAATTAACAGGACCTATAACATCGAATTAAGATCACTCTCTTCGAGCCTTGATAGAGCAGTTAGTTAGAGCGTAGTACTCGTAGCCGAAGGGTCGCGGGTTCGAGGCTCAGGAGCTGCAACGTTGCCATAAAAATGACATGCCGTGATGGCTACGTGTTTGTGTAACGCTTCGCGCCTATGATGGCAGCATGTGTTTGAATACTCCCTGGAGAGTTGAGATCTCGGCTGGATTGGAACAGGTCTGAGTCGGGGATAATAATACTGTAAAGGGCCTTAGGGGAGCTATCTAACTGAACAGGGTGCTATATAAAGGTCACGTCTTATTATTACATATTCTGTCAGGTAAGTAAATGGCTTTCAATTACCGAAATGCTGAATCACTCATTGCTGAAAAATATAACTCCCAATAACGTAACATCCGGGCATTGTCTTCAAGATGTTTTCCGCGTCTATTGGGGGAGGGGTCGTCATGTCCTAAATACGACAACTAAAAATACAACTATCATCGGATTGATCTTCCTCCTATCAGATGTCTTCCGTGAGCCGCCCCCTTATATCACAGCTGTTTGGATTTACTCAGTTGTCGCTGAGACGTGATCACGGCCGGATCTCAGCTATTTGATCCCTGTATTGATGTGACAATCCTGTTCTCCTTTTCGCTATCATTTAATCTCATTTTCAGCGAAATTGTGGATTTATTCGTACAGGAAGGCCGCTGATTTGCTATTGATTACACAACCCTCTCTCTATATATCTATCTGTCTATCTATCTATCTATTTATCTCTCTCTCTATTTTTTCTTTCTCTCTCTCTCTCTCTCTCTCTCTCTCTCTCTATATATATATATATATATATATATATATATATATATATATATATATATATATATATATATATATAAGGAAGGATTTGCAGATGTTTATTCGATCATTTCAAAAGGCTGTCATTGTTTGGGTTTTATTCCACAGCGAAACAAAAAAGGCATATTGGTTTATATATACTGTGCATATATAGAAGAAGGGGGTGGAAGAAAAAAGAAAATAACTGGGCACAATAACTGGGCACAATAACTAGGCATAAGTACACATAAAACCAATGTAAAGGGAAACAGATACGTTAATAAAGTTGAGTGCTGCTTATTCCAATTCGATGCGAGGATATAAAGGTAATGTAGCAATGCTAACGTATAGGAAATATCTGTCACAGTGTTTTATGTTAACTTACACTGTACCCAGACCAATGATTGGTCGTCATATAATATATCTGAAGGAAAGGGAATAAAAATAAAAATCTCAACGGGTACATAATACACAATACACATATTTAGACCAGTTTGTTTCTCTGTGTCACATCAATGAGGGGGCGAACTTTTATCACCTTTCTAAAACCATAAATAACCTTCTTATCGTCCACTATCAGTGTTAATTTAAATTCTCCAATAAGATGGAACCGACTTTAATTGAAAAACAAATTTCAAAAATCAATTTTGTTGACCGAACTAGCATTTATTTGTTGGGGATTGTTTACGTGGCTGGCTACCTGAAATGAGGGAGACGAATAAGATGAGACACGTTCGTTGGCCTAAATGTCGAATATCAGTTGGTTGTATGGAAATACCTCTGGATACTTGCCGCCCAGTTCTCTGAACTGCTGAAGAATGCATTCGGATTACGGCGAAATACACGTTAGTTCTACTGCAAGGCGATTGACTGGCTGTAGAAAAGGACACCGTTGTCTATTTCAAGAGAAATGTTTATACATCCCACGACTTCGTCCATAAAATGTGTTGGTCATCATGCAGGCCACTTCTTTTGGCGAACTATTAATCATCCAGCCGTTTTAGGGACGGGGTGAGAGTGATTGCGATTGGAAAGAATGTTGCCAATTAGAGTAGATTACCTGATACCGATTTATTACAACCAGCCTTTAATCATGGGTAGCAACTTCGCTCCACCCCCACCCCCTATTCCTACTCGCGTCCGGCGTTCTATTTGAACTTGGATAGCTGGCGACTACTTTGACACATGACATGACTCCCCTAAATAACTCCCAATCTATTAACCGTTCCATGGTAACGCAACTTAGTTCAGGTCAATTCGTCTTATGACAGGAAGTCATTAGCCAGGCATCGCTCGTCAGAAACGACCTAATTAAAGGGTACGAGTACGGCCTAGAGGTGCACGTATACAGGCACGCCCTCGGCCGCCTGTCCAGTAAACCAGCCCCGCTGTACTCGAGGTAGAGGATCTAACTTATACGTGTATTACTATGTAGTTTATTTGTTTAAGCGCACCCTGTCGGCCAGGTAGCATATCAACATTTAACTCCACGGCTAATACTTTTTGCCACAAAGAAACTGGCGTCTAAGATCCTGGATCGAAACGATGGCTATACGTTTATCCCAAAAACAATAAGTTATGTGTAATATATTAATTAACTTAGTATTAAATTGTGATTATTTGATCACCGCACACTCTTTAGCACGAACGAATGTCTCCAAACTTATTTACCAGAATTCCACTGATGACAAGTTGGCAATTTAAAATATAATAAACTGAGAATCCCAAATCATAATCCTTTCAGGATCTGAATCACAATCCTTTCAGAGTTCCATCAATAACAGGTAGCTTCAGGACATTACGATGTTATGGTTTACCTGGCGTACAAAAAGCATAAGGTGAATCGAAATAACTATAGGCTAATTAATGACCGCGGCTTCAAGAATCGTACGACACACACGGCTTTATTGATCATAAAACTGTGATCGCATACTATACAATTGTCTATGCTACACGTATAATACTACTAATTACTACAAGCGTGTGCCCAAGCTCAGATGATGACGTGATTATGTGATTGCGCAAGATCACTAACACACAACATGGCCGTTTCGTCGTCATCCGATGCATAGGGAAGAACATCCGGTAGAAAAAAGAGCCATGCCACTTTAGAGGTTTAAATATTTGAGAGAACACGGGTACAATACTCCGTCTAATTGGTTATATTGGTAGAAAGATTTCACGACTGTTTCATTGTAATATCTATGTCCTAATGCCTAGTTCAACGGATGATGGAGCCGAGGAGAAGAGCATCGGGCCAATGACCTTTTGGTTAGACAATGGTGGGCCATCTACGGAAATAGCCTTGTCCTTTTCGCTATTGCTCTTAATAATGGTAGTTAGCCTCGATTAGCCGAGCTCATTCTCTCGTATTAGCCACATTAATCGTATCATTCGACTTAGTTATCTTCGTCTATTGCCAACTTATGGCACGGCGCGAGGACTAGGACGCCCGCGCGTGGGCTGCGTTTTAACCGATGGACGACCTTCGCTGACCTTCACCGCAGGATCCAGACGGCGTCCTCAGTGACGTTTTACGTCGTTGCCGGGTTCTCGCTCGACCGAATGCCGACCGGATGTGGCGAGACCGGCAGATCGTGAGCACCCTCTAGCGTGACTAATTTATCGACTCGACTTGATTAGAGTTGTTTACGGCGTCGACGTTTATCAGATGGAACTAAATCTGGCTGATGGATAGACGACGGGGGTGATCCATGGGTTTATGGGATTCTAAGCGAGTGAGTGAGTGAGTGAGTGAGTGAGTGAGTGAGTGAGTGAGTGAGTGAGTGAGTGAGTGAGTGAGTGAGTGAGTGTGAGTGAGTGAGTGAGTGAGTGAGTGAGTGAGTGAGTGAGTGAGTGAGTGAGTGAGTGAGTGAGTGAGTGAGTGAGTGAGTGAGTGAGTGGGTAGGATGGTGAGTGAGTGAGTGAGTGAGTGAGTGAGTGAGTGAGTGAGTGAGTGAGTGAGTGAGTGAGTGAGTGAGTGAGTGAGTGAGTGAGTGAGTGAGTGAGTGAGTGAGTGAGTGAGTGAGTGAGACATCAGACATCAGACAGTCCATCAGTATGTCAGTCAGTCAGTCAGTCTGTCAACTGTTGCATAATTCGAAGGATAATTGCTTAAATAGGCAAGCAAGTAGACAGACTATGGGTGCATCATTACGTCTATGTGTGTGAGAGAGGACGGGTTTATTTTGCCTAAGCTCACCGCTGGTTCCATTTTTGGACATTATTCCGAGAGACAACTCCCAATGGCAGCATCCCACTAAAACGGGTAGAAATCGGATTCGAACCATGATGAACACGTTTGCAACGCACCGCTCTAACCTCGGCGCTATTTGAAAGCTCGCATGTATCCATAAACAAATATGCAAACATTTAGGCCCGAAATAAAAAATAATAATGGTAAACAGAACCACGCACAGGGCCATCCCGAAAGATGATCAGAATGAAAGTGGTTCCCAATAAATTGGATTACCGACTATAAGCCGGCTTATTAAAAAAAACAATATTGACAGACTTAGCTAAACGATCATGACACAAAATGGCCATCACCTGCGCCCTCTACCGGCTTCAAACGATTCACGTGACGACGCATGGGTACCGTATAGGTGCCGCTCCGACGTTAATTAAGATACGCGTGTGCCTTCGGCGCGGCCATTGTTCTGGATCCGAGCACTTCGAGGTGTGAGTTAGGGGCTCGCCGTCATCCTGGACACACAATGCCTTCATTAAATGGGAAGGCTTAGTGAAGAAGATTAAAATCAGCGAGGAGACGACGCAAAAAGAGCCGCCTTCTGATTGGCCAGAGAGAAGCTGGCGTAATCAAACGCTGGCTGTGATTGGTCGCCTGTCCGAACAACGCGGACGAGAATCGACCTGGTGTCCGGAATTAGATCCGAGTTATCATTAGTAAAATATATGGAAGACAGCATCGTTCTCTTTACCCGTAGCTATGGTAACACAATATAGCCTATTATGCGGTCATCGCTTAGCCAATAATAGAGAATTGGTTTGTTCTAACGGGTTAGATTTGGGGATCAGTCATCAGAAATACTTCGTCCTAAAACTTATATACCCGTTCAAACGCGGCATCCTTGAACCGACCAATCAGCACGCATTGCACCGGCGAACGGGTCACTACGCCACTAGAATAATTTGTACCCAAAATAGTTCGTTTTGCGAGAAGCGGACACCGACTCGTTAATCGGTGGGCTAGCTTAGGCGATTATTTGCCGAAGTGTTTTATGGACGTCGATTAGCTTTTATCAGTGAGTCGACTGATTGGACAAATAAAAATCTATCGATCGTCGGCCACAATGAGCCCGTGATGGACGCGTAGGTTTATATCTGAATTAATCCCATTGACACACCTGTGATGATTAAGTAAGGAGAGTTACGAGCGTCGGTCCACCTGACCCTCGTCTGTTTCCTATAAGGGTGCCCCGAAAGTTTGAGAATTGCAATTAGATGGGCAGCTTCGAGTGAGTGAGTGTGAGTAATTGAGTGAGTCAGTTAGTCAGTGAGTCAGTTAGTTAGTCAGTCAGTCAGTCAGTCAGTAAGCTAGTCAGTCAGTCAGTCAATGAGTCAGTCAATGCGTCAGTCAGTCATTGTGTCAGTCAGTCAATGAGTCAGTCAGTCCGAAAGTCGATGAGTCAGTGAGTCAGTGTATAATTTAGCCTAATTTTGGTCACTCTTCAGTTGTGTCCCAGCATATGGTGGGCTAATTCCAAACTCCAAAGGCACAGCGGGTATAGATTGGTTTGATGAGATGGAGAGACCTTATACAAATATCTGAAGGATCTGGAAATTTGGGCTGGATGGATGGATGGATGGATGGGGGGGATTGAGGTAGAGAGAAGCATATATAGAGGGAGGGAGACGTAGAGAGCGAGGGACGAGGGTGAGGGGCAGCCGTTTTGACGGACGGACGTAGTGGATGGGTTGGTGGATAGATGTAGGACCCTACTGACAATGTAGCTGATAAGACCAACAACTTGAAGTTAAGATGTTAAATCGGTTTTAGCTTAATAAACACCTATGTATATACTATTTGTACACAGATGAACTGCCTCGCGAACGTGCGCGCACACGCACACACATACATACATATACACACAGTAACACACACACAGACATGTATATATATATATATATATATATATATATACGCAGAGAGAACACAGAAAGACTGGATGTTAACAACGAGTGCAACGTTTAAATATTTATCACCAACTGATAGAATGCCTCACTTCAGACATATCAACTTGACTGATAACAAGATCAACACATTACACGTACACCTAAACCGCTCGTCTGTAGGCTACACTTACTGACAAGCTTAGGGCCACTAGACCTACCGTTCTCCGCACGAAGACCCCTCCCTATACGATGCCCGGGTTAAGTTCGGCAAATAGACATCCCGCGTCGCGTCGCATACGAAATGATTCCACGTCACCATTTACGACTTTATCGCTTCATTAAGCGTTCCCAGTTACGACCGGGCACCCAAAACAGCCACTTCCTGTTCCTCTGTTTGGCATATCGATTTCAATTGTGTGCCCAGTTGTCGTGTAATTGGACGTGGCACCGAATCGGCATTTATTCTGACACCAACAGGGGGCAGCACACTACTAGACCGCTAGCTCATTGACATCACCTGACCTGGCGGCGAAACATCGGGTTATGTGGACTGTAACCTGTGTACTACGACAGCAGTCCTGTACAAATTACATTTGGTTTGTACGGTTGCACTATATAATGTATAAATCAGTACTACATTAGAGCTATAAAAAGGCTACAAAATGGCAAACACTTTCAGTACTCCAATTACTGGTCAACGTGGTCCTGTAATCGGATACAAATTGCGTTCGTGCATGTGTGCGTGTGTGTGTGTGCATGTATGCGTGTGTGTGTGCATGCATGTGTGTGTGTGTGTGTGCGTGCGTGCGTGTGTGTGTGTGTGTGTGCTGACACAGTGAATCAAAGTCCTTAGACTATTCATCAGCAGGCGGAAAATAAGGAAACTACTCTTCATAGTGAGACTAGATCAGAACATGGCGATTGTGTGTAATGGGTGGCGGGAGGTATTGTTATAACATTTTTTGTCTGCTTTTGTCTTAACTGAAAAACCCTACCAATTGTTACTTATACAAGTTTTCCTCGCAGAACTCGGGTACACATTCATGGCTGCTTAAAAGGTGGGAATGGTTTGTATACTAATTCATCTACCAAAGGAATTCTAACCAGTTATGTGTATTTACGTGCCAGTAATAACCACGAAATGCTTTGGGACTAGAATGATCGTTCATCGATCAACCATCAACCGAATTCAGCTTTTGTTTCGCTTCATTTCACAATCATTTCTGGTCTCGAATCGATAGCAGACGACACGTCGAGCGTCGATCTATGGCGACCTCTATATTGTTGACCTTGAACTTCGACTACGGGTAGAAGTGATCTAGTCTGCCTAAAATCGGACTATCATCATCGGCCAGTCACGTGGTATGGGTCAGTTCAACCGTCGAAAAGGGAGATAGATATTTTAAATTGACTAAGCCAACAGAAACCCGTGGATCGTGATAATTGTGATGATTTGTATATAATACAATATTATATCACCATTTCGCTTTATAATATATATATATATAATTATATATATATATATATATATATATATATATATATATATATATATATATATATATATATCCTACATGCCTATCACACATACATGCTAGTGTCTACAGCATACATACATACACACTCACGTACTTCCCCTTCCCTGCACACAACTCAACATAAACAATTACATAATCCTGTATTATAACAACAACTCTAAAACTAAAACTTCTCCCGATTTGGGGCAATTGCTTAGACGCACCTGACGATAATTGACCTACTTCCGCTCAGATACAGAGATCACGTGATAAGCTCGTCACTCCAACTGATATAAATATAAAACTGTCGCACCTGTATTTATCACGACACCAACATTCTGAACACGAAGAAACATACCTCTTGCAGTTTTATTCCGATCGATTGGTTGATTTATTTGTTAATATAATTGATTAATATAATTGATTAATATAATTGAGTGATATAATTGATTGATATAAAAGCTCTATTAATTGGTTAATTGATTGATATAATTTATTGATTTATAGGTTGATACGATTGATTTGTTGATATGATTGATTGATTGATTGCATTATGGATTGATAATTGATTGATTGACTGAATTGTTGATTGATTTTTTAATTTATTTGTATATATTCATACATACATACATGGGTGCGTTTGAACACACATCTGTACACATGGAATTATTCTCTTTGAAACTCACTCCTCGGTTTTAATCTATATGTGTGTGTGTGTGTGTGTGTGTGTGTGTGTGTGTGTGTGTGTGTGTGTGTGTGTGTTGTGTGTGTGTGTGTGTGTGTGTGTGTCTATTTATCTATCTATCTAACTAACTAGATATCTTTCCATTTGTCTATACACGCTTGTCTGGATGTCTATCTAAATGTCACCCGTTCAGTCTGTATCTTTATCTGCCTTTCCATACGTCTACCTATCTACTTCTCTCTGCCTCTGTCTGGCTGTCTGTCTGGCTGGATGGCTGGCTGGCTGGTGCTGGCTTTCGGTCTGTCTGTCTGTCTGTCTGTCTGTCTGTCCGTCCGTCCGTCCGTCCGTCCGTCCGTCCGTCCGTGTCTGTCTGTCTGTCTGTCTGTCTGTCTTTCTTTCTTTCTTTCTTTCTTTCTTCTTTCTTTCTTTCTTTCTTTCTTTCTTTCTTTCTGTCTGTCTGTCTGTCTGTCTGTCTGTCTGTCTGTCTGTCTGTCTGTCTGTGTTAACTTCCCATGCACCTTGTTATCCAGGTAGATCGGTTGATTAATAGATATATAGACGGATAGACTGGTTGATATAAATAATGATTCCTAACACGCCCACGTTGAGGACGCCAGCTTCTAGGATCAACGCCATTTCGTTCAAACAAGACGAACTGTTATCTCGTCTTATCAATTATCTCCATTCTTTTGTTATTTGTTCGTTATTGGCGCCATTTCGCTCGTAATTTATCGCAGTTATTTCACAACTTTAGTTCGCACATCTACCGCGGCACGGCGCCAACCCAACCCGAGCTACCGTGCTAGCGTACTATCATTCGCCAACCATTTCCCAGACATCCCAACCGTTGGTCGTTGGCTGGCGCTCTCACCCCGGCCCGCTCCAGAAAAGACTAATTGATGCTAAGACCGCGGCGAATGGAAATCCGGATGGCGGCGGAGGGGGTGCTGTGGAACGGGACGTCCCGTTTAACAATTAGATCCCGGCTAACAGATCGGCCGCCAGAGGGCCAAAAATCTGTCAGCGAACAACGCTTCGTTAGCGATAGCATCATCCCCAGGGGGCGCTTAATCTCGTCCCGTACCTCATCCAGCGAAATTCGTTTGGTCTTGGAACAGAGACTAGCCGTCTGGTGTCGGTATGGGAAACCTGCCTCTCGTCTATCAACGGGCTGTACCTCATCCACTGATAGACTATAGTCGGTGGTCGGTGACCAGCTCTCACAACTTATGTGGTCCAAGTCGAGGAAAACAGTTCCAGCGTGTTATTAATGTGATGATGTGTGTTTTGATGGGATCTCTCTCTCTCTATCTATCTATCTATCTATCTATCTATCTATCTATCTATCTATCTCGTTCGCTAGCTCGCTCGCTCGCTCTCTGGACCGCGACAGACAACATATTGATGACCTGGAACGAGACGTCCAGATCATTGTAGAGCAGGAATGGTGATCACAGCGTGTGTGTGTGTGTGTGTGTGTGTGTGTGTGTGTGTGTGTGTGTGTGTGTGTGTGTGTGTGTGTGTGTGTGTGTGTGAATCTATGCATACATCCATTAGTGTTTGCCTTTGGCGAGAGGTGTCCGGGAGGTCATTCTGATTACCCCTGTTATAGGATAATGGTAGCCGTCCGTCGTTCAGTCAACATTTAAATAAGGTGTCTGTAACCCTCCAAATAATTGCTAACAATGTACCCAGGTCAATGTGATCATTAGTGGCTTGATGAGAGTGTCCTATGGGGATTTATTTACAATCAGGAGTTGCTTGTCAATTCTTTTAAAACTGCATTCTACGAGCCTTTTATTTTCCTAGTTTTTGTAGTACATCAAGATGCAAATGGCTTAATTGCGTAGGAAGCACCATTCCTGGGTACATATTGCCGGTTCTGTGGATAAAATACCGTCCAGGTTAATCGAATACACCCAGAGACCATTCAAATCGGTGTGGATCCAGATAAATCCAGGGTGACCCCTCACCCCCCCCCCCCCCCCAATGTCTTAGTACAATCGGTCACTGAAGATATTGTATCCGAGATTCACATGGTACGACGAGTAATACTGAGTATATTGAATTGGGAAAGCCATTCTGTGATCGAGCGTTAAAGAAATCTATGGAGTTGATTTAGCGCTCAAACGCCCAACCTGGATCTTTAATTTGACCGTATTCTTCGGGATCGGCGCCATCTTGTATTAGTTAGATTCGGTCTCGTTCCGAGTGAGAATTTGCCGTAAGTAATTATTCTAACTGTTAATTGTTTGTTTAAATTACACAAAGCCTCTTCCTCCTTATCAGTCCGTCCGTTTCTTTATCGATCTCTCGCTATCTGTCTGCCTGCCTGTCTGCCCATCTGTCTGTATCCCTGTCTGTCTGTCTCGCAACTCGTTCGTTCAACAATTCGATCCCTTCCTAAGTCGGGATTATCTAGCATATAATAAACAAAGCATCCTTTTAATAATGATGATAATAATAATAATAGTAATAATAATAATAATAATAATAATAATAATAATTACAAACTTCTATAGCGCCAATATCCTTGAAGCTCGGTTGCTCACATAGTACAGGGTTTGGCCAATCTCAGGCAAAATCAGACATTTTTCGACCTCTTCGTAATAGGATTGCTGATATCCGTTTCCTGTTACGATCCGGAGGCGGACACAATTCTTGTAAACTAACTTCGCGCTTAAATATATTTTTAGCGTTTGACAAGCGGTTTTCTGACAAATTAGTTCATGACAGTTATTGTTAATTCCCAAAAGATATTTTTTATAAAAAATATGTATCCAAATATTACCGTTCGATGTACGGGTTACAGTTAGTACACTTTAAAGCTGTTGTGAGTTTGCTAAGTTAATTTAGTTAATTGCCTTTCACACTTCGTGTATTAGCACTGGTACCCCCTATTTAAATAAATAAACACCTTATTGGTTAGTCTACGGCATTTAGAATGAAGGATGAACCAAACAAGCGACCTGCGCTTGCTAATTAATTTATTTAGCATTATCATGTTTAATTGGTAACTAACATTAATAACTGTATTGCTTAATAGGAAAGAAGATGCAAGAACCGGAAGTGAGTATCAATACGTTCAAGACACCCCTCCCCCCCCCCGCAAACAAACCTCCTACTACATTAGGTTGTATTGTAATCATCATAATTCGTCGTAATTTATAGAAAGATGGCTTGGTATCCAATATCTGAAATCGTTTGCTAAAATCAACTGCGTATACAAATAATGACAACCTAGTGCCATGAGGATGAGTAAGAAACGTACTATATCAATGAAAACCCCTTCCCTGACAAAAATGGCAATTTATTAAATCTATTCCACGACAAGTTGTTATTTTGAAGTAAGGTTCCAAAATGGAAAATAAACATTGCAGAATATATCCAAGCATTACGTAAGACATCGAAGGTCAGTAACTGATGCGTGTTTATTATCGGTGTGCGTTAGTAACACTGGGAAGATGATCCTTATGTCACATAATGTATGGCTAAAATGGCACCACGGTCATTTAGATACTGTGATTGTGTTGATTCTAATGTCCACGTTATAATAAAGACATCGTAGATAAGAGTCTACCTTAACAAGCCGATGAGACAGCTACTAGATGATACTGATTGATAATAAATGACATATTGGGATGTTTATGTTGAAGGGTTATATATTCCACATCATTAGAATGTTGTTGTGGTTGTCGTGTAGTTATTGAGAGTGGTGGTACTGCGGCGTAATTGGTTACCTTGATTAGCATAATATGGAAAAAGAGGTCAGACCTGCTTCAGGTATCACGTCATATGGACTGTTTGTTACATGTCTAGCATATATCTTGGATAGACTTACTTGAAGCGGTGAATGAGTGAGTGTGAGTGAGCGAGCGATTGAGTGAGTGAGCGAGCGAGGAGTGAGTGAGTGAGTGAGTGAGTGAGTGAGTGAGTGAGTGAGTGAGTGAGTGAGTGAGTGAGTGGAGTGGTGGGGAGTGAGGGTGAGTGAGTGAGTGAGTGAGTGAGTGAGTGAGTGAGTGAGTGAGTGAGTGAGTGAGTGAGTGAGTGAGTGAGTGAGTGAGTGAGTGAGTGAGTGAGTGAGTGAGTGAGTGAGTGAGTGAGTGAGTGAGTGAGTGAGTGAGTGAGTGAGTGAGTGAGTGTTATTATTATTATGAGTGAGTGAGTCACTCAGTCAGTCAGATAGTCAGTAAGTCAGTCAGTAAGTCAGTCAGTCAGTAATATAGCTTCGATCCTGAAGCAAATGGTTGAGTGTCGAATAAGGAAATATCCCCCAAACTAATGTACAAGTTAGATTCAAGTTGTAAACTGGATGTTTGTAACGCAAGATGCTAAACAATGTTCCATCGCCCACCTCATAGCAGCTGTAACACTAACAGCAGCTGTAGAACCGATACTACTACTACTTCTACTAATACTACTACAACTACTAGTAGTAGTAGTAGTAGTGCTGATAGTAGTACTAGTTATAGCATAATATTAGTAGTAGTAGTAGTAGTAGTAGTAGTAGAAGCAGCCAGAACAACAGTAAATCTTTGCAATGCTATCATGGTTCTTGAATAAATTAATAAATGATTGAATATTTACAAATAACAAACCGATTAACTTATTTAGTTAGAGACTGGCTCAAAGAAGAGGTGTTTCAAGAGTGTCACGTATTGTTCCAGCTTTTTACATTACTAGATTGGACCAGCTATTCCAAATGATATATCGCCATCTTATCTAAGATAGGACTTTGAGATTTCTACGGTCCGTTGTATCATAGATTGTAGGTGTGTGGTTGATTGGTTTTTGCTGATAACATTACGTAGATATTGTTCGTGTTTGCAAGTTTATATTTCTGAGTTTGAATTTAATGGAACAGATAGAAAAGGTTGTTAATAAGTGACGGGTGTTGTTGAAATACTTACTGCATTTCGTCTGATATTGGTAAATATTTATATTTATTCCCTGAATACGCACGCGCAGATACACAGTCACACACACACACACACACACACACACACACACACACACACAACACAGTCAATACACAGTCACACACACACACACACACACACACACACACACACACACATATATATATATATATATATATATATATATATATATATAGAAGAGAGAGAGAGAGAGAGAGAGAGAGAGAGAGCGTACACCCTCACTATTATGCTACTCATTATAACACAACCCTCGCTTATCGCCAAGAGAACACTGATAATGGATTTCTACCCATAATAACACCCTCTTTATAACGCCCCTGCTCATTATTCTGTTGTCGCCAACAAATAGCAGGTCTCAATCTGCCTTTTCCCTCTTTATCGCGTGTTTTTAAAGGTATTCCATAAAATAATTACCAAAGCCATGCAATCGATAAAGAGATCCTATGATCAATGAATGGATTCGCTGAATTGCAATCATTACCCATTTTGTATTGTTTGCAAATCATTTAAATACCACAAGTGTATTCATATCAGGTAATGACTCATTAATCAAATTGATCTATCAAAACGCTATCATGCCGTAAGCAAATAAGAGTCTATCATTATAATTGAAACCCATAGACATCAACTAGTGGCCGTCTATATAACGCAGAAGCTAGAAAGGCGAGTGTGAGTAGTGTTATTAATTAATATAAATTGAAATTCGTATTCAGCTAAGCTAAGTAGATAAACAAAATGTGTTATATTGTGAATTGATAATTGTTTTTTCTGGATCAGACCTCTTTAGAACGAATCCGGACATTTAGCCAACGGACACTTAGCCAACGGAGATTTAGCCAATATTTGCAGGGGGGACATTTAGCCAACATTCAAAATTTTTGATTATGCTTATGTGAGTTTTCATAAATATAGTTGTTTCAATAAATACAAAACATTGTATGTAATTGTATTTTTGTAATTCATTGTACAAATGTAACAAACACAAAGTCTCATATTCTAAAACTTCAAACACAGATGTTACATATAGTCCACAGCTGTTATATTCAATCGTCATAGTGTATGTAATTGAATTTTATTCAATTCACTGTACGAATGTAATGATCACAAACAAATGTCTGATACTCTAAAATTTGAAAACACAAACATTGCCTATAATACATTCTTTATTTCTGACATGTTGTTATAGGTGTAAATTGTCAATATTCCTATTATTAAGTCTACATCGTATACTTTTAATATATTTGTTTGTGTTACCTATATTGTTTCCATATTTTATATTTATTAACTGGGCACTAAGTATAATTATATTTGAATAAAATATTGAGTCATTTAAGAACAGGGAAAAAAACCATAGTGAGCCATAATAATCTCATTTAAATTTATCGCTCAAATAATGACACGAGTATTTCTTTAATAGTGTCTGTCATTAACAAACATCAAAATGCTCAATGGCTTCAATGCCATTCCATGTCTTGCGTACAGTTATTGAATTTTGGTTTGTAGAAGCCACTTGTTCCAGGTGAAAGAAGTTAAGTGTCATTGAGGATGGTCTGGTCAACTTGAAGGTACACCAAACAGAAGCACTGTAAACAAAGCCAGACCTATTTGCACTAGGTGACCCATTTATTTGATAGTGTATTTCACATACATGCATTTTTATTAGCACACTACTCAATATTTAGATTACGGACAGTTGCTCACCAGGACAGTTGCTCACCAGACAGTTGCTCACCTAGACACTTGCTCACCAAGCAAATGAAAAAGTGGACTCTTGCTTACCAGTGAATTTTTAATGAGATAATATTTTTAAATAATTATATTATAAAATAATCTCTGAACTTTAATTCCCTAATAATTGGTAATATTCATCCCAATAATTATATAGGTAATATGATACTAAGAAATATATTTCTGAATTAAAAATAAGTGTCAACTTTCTCATTTTGTTTGGTGAGCAACTGTCCTGGTGAGCAACTGTCCTACACCCTAATATTTGACACATGATTGTCTACATGAATAGTAGGAATATAACAAAATAATGACAGTTATTGTCCTTCTATACACAAAGTGAATATTATCTATCTGAACAGTTAAATAGTCTAATTCAACACTGCCTCTGAGAATCTTATAGCAGAATACCATCTTAAAAGTTTTACTGTTGCATAGAATATTGTGCACTTTAGTGTGAATATTTACAAAGTTTGAAAATATTCGCTCACTTGATGCTGATGAAACTGAATCCATTGAACATTTTGTGTAGTGGACTATTATTAGCTTGCTGATGATCACACTTTTTGCACTTTGCACATTTCTTATTTCCAACGGCAACATGTAAAAATTGTTCCGAAGTGGAATTCTCTGGCCTTCCACCTTTATACAGTACTAAAGGCTGGATATCAAATAATAATCATAGTATTAGTTCAATAATTTAAGCCAATATGCAGGTATGTATCAATGTGATATAACACTATGATCATGAGAAAGTGTAACACTGCTTCAAATTAAATTTAGATTGGCTTTATATACTGAGGAAAAATGAGGTCACATTTTAAAACTATGATATATCACCTGGGTTATGCATTCACATCTTAACAACATTACAATACGTGTATGTGTCAACATTGGATAGAGGGTTATTCTGAGACTAGTAGATTATCTGCCGTATATACAAGTAGTAATTACCCACATGCCAGATATAGTTAAGTTAAAACCTCCCAACTCTGACATATTGCATGTTGCATATCATTATTTATATTTATGTATAATAACGAAGAAAACAGTATACATTAATATAAATATACAAATTGTACAAAAAGCACCAATAATTATTATGTTGCTAACATCTTATCTAAAGATAGACCTATATTTGCAACATCCATAAACAACACATAATATTAACAGAGCATACACAAACTCAAAAATATAACAATATACATGTAGATGTAAGATGAAAATTTTGAATGTTGGCTAAATGTCCCCCCTGCAAATATTGGCTAAATGTCTGTTGGCTAAGTGTCGGTTAGCTAAATGTCCGTTGGCTAAATGTCCGGATATCCTTTGTAATGCCACATTTTTCTTGTCCGAAATGTGTCGTTATAAAGAGGGGGAGAGAGAGAGAGAGAGAGAGACCTGAACGCTTATTCAGTAGGTTACTGTTTCAAGCCTACTACCAGCCACTAGTTCTAATCTATTTGATGTAAGGTAGAACTATTGTGTAACGTTATAAGAACCCACTTATTGGAAGTACCCTATTTATAATATTTATAAATCACTTTATTTACATATAAAATGTGTATGCGCTATGCGAGCGAGAACGTATTTTAATTCTGTTTCAATGTAATGAGTCTCGGAACGACTCAAGTTAGAAGAGGCGATCTATCAAAATACAATTGTTATTATAAAATACTATTATCATTAGCAGTTAGAGTAAAATTGTAATTAGCTGTTAACCTCGTTTCACTACCATTTCCTATTTGGGCTATTTCTCTATGTTGTAGTATCTATAGTATCCTGTGGTATAACTGTCGTTAGGTACGCTTCCTTTAAAGAGAACGCCTCCTGAAATGGTATCCCTATTAGACGCTTTCTATTGCCAGTTCAACACTAATTTTGGGGCAGAAACTGTCGTGAAAGGGCAACATTTAGGGATGATGTGTGTCAAATCCATGGTTCTTGTTGACGGGTTGGCCTGAGCTGTATTTCGCTTAACTAATCAGCGACATGGGTACCAAATATCTTTCGTTTATTTCACTGGCTCATTACTGTGGTCGTTTGGTCTTGATCATGGATTCTATGAGTTGTTGCTTTTACATCAACACTATTACTGATGAGCTTGCCAGGCCTCTCTCTCTCTCTCTTCTCTATATATATATATATATATATATATATATATATATATATGGGGTGCGTGTTGTGTGTGTGTGTGTGTGTGTGTGTGGTGTGTCTATATATATATATATATATATATATATATATATATATATATATATATATATATATATATATATATATATATATGTTCAAAATCTCTTCCCCTCTCAATCTTCCTTTCCCGTCTCTCCCTCTCTATCTCTGAAGTAATGTCGGTTACTAACAGTTCTACAGGAGTGGCATCATTAAGAAAAACACCGAAAAACCAAGTCACCAGAACAAAAAGACACACTCGTGCATGCAGACAGACACACACATTTGCCTTAAAGCAATCAACCGTAAGGAAACCAGAATCCCCACACACCATTAAACCTAATTACATATCGGACCAATTACAGAATAAAACTATTAAAAGAAGATAAATTTCACTTCACAGCCTCCTAGAATATTTGATTGTTTCACGCCGCTCAAGGATTGGCTGGTTCGTAAACGAGATTAACCAATCAAACGGCGTTTTTCATTTCGATCGGCCAGGAATGAGGCATTCGCAGAAAACCGAGATGTCTCTTCCGCCAGTTTTCTAGAAATTGTACATCCGTTTTTCGCATCGAATTTGTTTTCTTCTCGGTCTGGTTATAAAACCTATTGAAAATCTAAATAGAGTTTTAATCATCGCAACTTATCAAGATATCAATAACGCGGTTAAAATGTGGGGATAGTCCCCGTATGTAAAGTGGGCCACCGTACTGCGAACCGCAATATAACCAGCATATATCAAAATATGTTTGAAACTCAATACCGGGTTACACCAAAAGCAATACGATGATGTGAACAGAACCGATTTAATCTCATATCGAACCGTATCGCATGTAAACCGAATGCAAACTTACAACGAAATAGTTATATGGTCAGGAGCGATTGATATGGATGGAAAATTTAGCAATTATATTTCGACGTATTGAATTACGTGACCACTAAAAGCCAGCGGAAATGGCGTCAATTTCATTCCTGTTGAGGGAATTAAAAGAATGAGTCACTCACTGACCATACAATAAAGCATTCCGGAGAAGGTACTTTAAGATGACGTCTGAGCCAGACAGTGAAAAGAAAACAGGCATAATTGTTCTAGCAACAACAAAAAAACAATTAACGCTGAAATTCTAGTCATCTGTAATGGCGTTCTAGATTATTTAAAGACTCGATCGAAAGCATATAAATATTTCTAGGCAGTGTCAGTGACTAACCTCGCCTATTCGAATTTACTGTATTTAATATGACTGGTGTAAATGAAGTATGAGCTATTAATCAAGATGATCAGGAATTTGGCACTTCTATAACAAGTTAAACATAAAAGATACTCTGATTTGTCTGTTTTTCACTATCAGTCTTAATCGTTGTTTTATTGTTTAAAGGCATCAACAATGTTCTATGTGTTCTGTATGATCCGATAAACAGTCTTCCATCCGATATGAATTTTTGTAACCTGATGTCACCTATCATCTTATCTGTATTATAGTTGTTAGTCGCCAGATGAACGATTATATGGTAATCCCAATCATCTAATGGCTCACCTGTTCAGTTAATGCAGAAAATAAAAACAGCTGCATAACAACAGCTGCATGTTTTGGTGGACCACAGTTCTACGAATGTTACACTCCAATTAGAACTAAGAGCTTTGCTTGTTCCTTCCTTCCACGCCTCATAAACCTGTACACTGCCGCGCCATCATCAGCATCCTTCGGAGCACACTGTATTCGAGCTACAGCCTACCTATACCGCGACAGTTCATTAAGGTCCAGCCTTATGTACTCATTGTATGGATGAGTCAATCAGTTAGCAAGTTAAATATTAGCAGCCGCTTAGTGGATTCTAATCTGAAACCTCCCAATTTCTAGCCCACTGTGTTTACCAGTAAGCTATCGCTTGTCTCCCATCTGCTATGTTAAAACCGAATTCATTCGGCTTTGAATGTGTTGTCCCAATTAGCTGACCGACCTTCTACTATTTCCATAATCAAGCAAATGCATGTAGATCGAGCCGTTTAGATAAATGTGAGATTAATACATTAAACAAGTCAACAACATATTAACGCGTAGATAAAAAGTTGGCTTAGTTATTTTCTGGGCTCCTAACAAGCTCAAACAGATTATAATATTGATTGTTCGCTGCCTTCCATCAAGCTCGTCCGTAACTTCGGTTTTCGATGCAGGTATGGTCGTGGCCGATTTAAAAGACGCCCTAACACTGTTCCAAAGTTCTATTCCCGTAGAAAAAGAAAAACAGAATCATTAGCTATAGAAGAATATCATGGGATAGAAGAATACCTGGAATTGTTTTCTGAGCGTCGCCAAAGTTTATATCCACTGCCATCAAGGACATAGCTCTAGTCGCGGTCAATAGTCTCCATTTAAGAGGCGCACCTTCGGCGGAAATGCATCAATTTCCGTCGCTTGGGGCGCCACGTGAAAGGCAAGTCTAATGGGCGTAACAAACATCTTGCTCGTTTCAAACAAGTGGCCAGTTTTCTGAATGACGACGCGGAGAAGGGCGACTTGTCACCTATAACTGACTCATCGCATTTAATCAATATCTCTGGCAAGAACAGAACCTAGTCCACCATCACTCCCATTACACAATACAATTTTTGCTACTGATATATCATTTCAAGTTCAGGATGTAACAGGTCGTTGATGCTGTTGAATAAACACTGGGATTCTTATTGGCTTATTATCCGGGGTGTCATTATTTTAAGGTCACTTTGTGCAAATGGCAAACCAACTTGGTCAAGTGACACCCAAAACGAAAGAGAATAAGCGAAAGATGAAATACCCTTCAGACATAGGTAGGTACCGGAATTTTGAACCCAGATGCAAGACGTCTGTAACGAACCACCTCACCACTTCGGCCAAAGAAGCGCCAAGATGTTACCCACACAAAAAACCATTCGGTTTGAATAAGAACCTCGACATCTACTCATCAACAGGTAGTATCGATGTCATCACGAGGTATATTCTACACAGATGGTGCTGTTTCCTCTGATATCACACCGTGTAATTTGCGTTGATGATCACCGATGGCTCCTTTGAACTTTGCCAGTAAATGCCAGGTTTCAGGTAAACGATCCCATAGCATGGCCGGTGTACATATTTGGCTCTTCGCGCCTTCCAAATATAAATTTCCAACCGGATCTTGAAAATTGCGGTGCCTTCACCAATTACGTATGCAATGTGCGCGGAACCTGTTCGTGTGTCAGTCATCTTAAGTTGGATGGGCATTAAGTCAATTTCTCGTCCAACTACATGTGAACGCCCCGTAATGCGATGTGGAATCTCCTGGATTGCGGGATCCCGATGTCCGATGCGAAATTCGATAATTACTCGCTGTCAGCTAAATTCTAACCCTATTACGACTGGCAAATTGACAAATCCAGCACGATGCCGACAGCCCAACTCCGGGCTGCTAATGCACGCTTAATGAGTGTGACCTGATCGCGGAAACGGAATTTCTGGAGCCCTACTGAGCCCGTACCCGGACTTATTGGTGACACGACAAATCCGTGTTTATCTCGTCACATTATACGAATCGCCATTCAATGTCAGACCGGTCACGAGCCACTCGTGTTTATAACGGCTTCAACGTCCATGTTTAAAAGTCATTCGGCGAGAATCCGGAACGGCACGGGACTTCCGGAAGCGGCATGACCCCCGGAAGTCGGATCGAGCGCATTAAAGATGGCGGTGTATATACTAATATAATGTGACAAAGCTCAATTCCGGTGATAGGGCCTGGGGAATGGGATGGTGTCCGACTCTAGCTTAGCCAGCCATCGTAGCTCATGGTTACCTGGACATATAGGATAACGTAGGTGAGACCATGTCTTGAGTAGGCCATCACCAACAGGTGATGGTAATGGTGCTGGTGATAATGATAATTAAGACCAGATGCCCTGTGAACGACGTGTTGGCTAACATCACCAAAAAGCAGGTGATTCGTTAATTTATTATCTCAGATGCGTGGGCAGAGGTGACAGAAAACGGGGGTCGTCCTTAGGTGTATGTCGGTGTGTTTTAAAAGTGTGTGTAAATGTACCGGGTCAGAGACTAATAAATCCGGCTAGCCTCATCGAAGCGATGAGAGCATATGCTGCATTACCAACTGTATGTGCCGTCGGGTGGAAATTGAATGAGTGTGTGCGTGCGTGCGGGTGTGCGTTTATGCGCGCGTACGTACGTAAGAACATCTATAGTACTAAAGTCATGATGTGCTAAACCTCTCAGTTGGGATATAAACAAGTCGATAATCCACTTACCTGACCTTTCACTGATGTCTTTGTCCACACTACCGGAGCCATTCCCACAATTAACCCAATCACAAATGGGTCTAGCCATCATTATCAGCCATCATCATCATCATAACCAACACATCATCATCATCATCATCAACCAACACATCATCATCATCATCATCATCACAACCAACTGAATCAGTTACCCTATCACTAACCCATCACCGCCGATATTAGCTGTATCATGAGGGTGATGATACTGATGATGGGTGATGATTATCATCAACAAGAAATATAACACATTACCAGCTTAATTACTTTCATCATCAACATCTTCACTACCAACAACATTATCAGCTGCACGACTACTAACAACATTACCAGCTCTACCATTGCTATAAATAACGACAAGAACAATAACAGCAACAACCTCTACCAACTGCATAACCATAAACATCATTGATACCAACAACCCTGTAGTCTCTCGGGTGGCGTTGTTGGTAGTGTACCCCCACAGCATTACTTCCGTCCGTGGGATGTTTCAACCATCATCAAAACGCTTCGGCTTAATCATCCCAATTACATAGGAAGTGGTCGATCGGCTGCGGGGAGATCGTCGACGCTATAGACGAAGCGACACCCTCACCGACGCTACCATCATCAACGCAACACTGCACCTCCCCCAACCTTCATCGTCGCCATTCAACCTCAAACACAACCATCACCAGCATGGCAACCATCGCAGCTATCATCATTGGTACCAATACAAGACTACCAGAAACACAATTTAGACCCAGCCATTAACACTGTCAACGCCAACACTACCATCACCAACCCCCACTCTCACCAATACCGACATCACCAACTCGATCATCATCATCACCAACGCCGCCAGCAAAGACGCGCTCCTACCCAGCACCACCTTGCCACTTGTTGAAATTTGGGGTAGAGACCACCCCCTGGCTGTCGGCTGTTGGGCACAGTCAGCTGGTGTTTACTTCTGGTCACCGTATACCGGCAGAAGACCGCCTAAATACGCACTGAGTGGCTTTGACGTGCACTTAACCCCGGTTGACCTTAAGCATACCCGACCCGTGCCCGGTTAGTCCGCGAGACGGGTACGACCTGAGGAAACCAGCTTTACTGACCGGGTGAAGCCCGTTTGCCAGCCTAGTGGCACACCTGTCGCATTATGTTTTCTCGAGCCCTTTGATCAGGGATAGTTTACTGGCCATAAGGCTAAATCCGGACCGGCCTCAATACAATATGTAGCAGCTCCGCGACCGTTTAATAGTTCAAAGGCTTTTCTTTTGCGATACCGACTCCCCGTAGGTTGCCGGCTTCATAAAGCAGATCCCCCGTGAGAGTAATAAACCGAACAGCGTTCTGATTCTCTGCTCGGTCGGTGACTGCTACTAATGCTACCTGTTCTCCCAGGTGAGGGATGTTGGTCGGACGTCGGTGTGCAAATGAAGAAAAAACATCAAGTGTGTATGAGCTCTTTTCAAGGTCGTCGATTGCTAAAGGCCTTTGTGTTCACTCGGTGTTTATCTAGGCGCTTGTCCTTTTTTTTGGCTTTCGTATTCCCTTAGCTATTACAATGGTAATTTCCCTGCAGTCCACGCATTTGCGGATTTATACGTGTATGGATCTGTGGTTCTGCCCGCTGTATTGTGCGTCAGGTGCAGAAACGGTACAATGCCCGCTGGTGTCTATCACACTGAATAGCAAGCTTAAAAGGTCTGTCTGTATGTCTGTCTGTCTGTCTGTCTGTCTGTCTGTACGTGTCAGACTCTCTCTCTCTCTCTTTCTATCTCTCGATGTGTGTGTGTGTATTTGTATGTGTGTGTGTGCGCGCGCGCAAGAAGGTAACACCATATGGGTCGAACTTTGCATTGCGCCAAAATCGCCAGAGACGAAGCATCACTTATTGATCTGACTAGACGTGATTGCGACAGTTTCAGAGAAATACATTAATATAGAGAAACCAAACATCAGTCGTTCTTATCGTGACGAGAGTCCATTCTCGGCATGACTCGGTATCACAGACAACACACCTCAAGTACGTGCCGATGTCAACGTTTGAACGTGTTTGTGTGTATGTGCGTGTGCGTGTGTGTGCGTGCGTATGTGTGTATATGTCTCTGAAAGTGTGCGCGTGTGTGTGAACATGTGTGTGCGTGTGTGCGTATATGTATGCGTGTGTGTGTGTGTGTCCGACGGTGTGTGAAAGCGTGTGTGTGCTTACCTCTGCGCGTGCTATGATTAACAAACGCTCACCATCGACGTTGGATATCCCTACTATAGCGGCCCTAATGCACGACCTGTCCCCAAACGGCATTACCAACCGTTGAAACAATATCCAAATCATAGGCTAACGGCTCATCGACAAACATAAACTCGTTAGTACAACAATGGCTCGGGTGGGGTCTTGCTGGCGACCCGCTATCCTCTGTGGCCCAAGAACCGGGCAGAAGCGATCTAGTGGCCTGGTCCCAAATGTGAGCAGTGGTGACATTTGGTGCGACACCGTTGGACATTGGGAAGTTTGCCATTAGGCAAAGACCAAAGCGGTAATCGTTCACGGCTAATGTACCAACATGTACCGTACTCCGTTTATTCCACCCAGTCATATATAGGCGTTGACATTACAATCTAGAATGATACGTTTATTGTCTAGCACGTCTCTGCTAATCTACTCGAACTTTATTATGGACCCTAACCATGTTCCGCAACTTTGTATTTGTATTGCCAATGCGAGCGACAACACGTGTAGTTTGGCCTAAATTGACCGTATCCGCCATTAGCTGTGTCTTTATCTTTACCATACCACGATCCTTCATTGGTATCGTTCTTTGCAGGATCTCAGACATTTCGCAGAAACCATCTTTTTAAATAGATGTTCCCCGTGAACTGTCTCGGATGTTCCATTTATGTCATGTCTCGGGCACGATATCCAATATATTCTAGTGAAATAATGTTTGTTTGGTCTCTTTGGTGAAACACCCCACAAACTTGGTCTATCGACTGTACCATCGGAGGACGAGCTTTGAGAGAAAAGCAAGATGGAGAATTTACTATCAAGAGGAATAACTCCTGTTAACATGATAAGTTTGCGCCGTTTGTTATGGAGAGACATTTTATGAAGTCTTAAATATCCCCGAAACTGATATCGGTAGTTGTTATGCATTTCAGCATGAAAACTGAAATTAGTAATCTGAACTGTTCTTTATGCCAGGGACTTATCAACCTCGCGGTTGACTCTTTTAAATTCTCTGCAGTCTATTACACCAAACTAGCATTGAATCGAAGTCAATTCAGTAACGTTAGCCACTCCGTGGGTTAATGTATTATGGCTTGTATTTAGATAATATCAATCGTTTACTAATTTCTGAGTGAACTTGTTCTGGCTTATATTAATGCTTACATAGGATTATTAACAAAGGACCATTAACGGAGGACCATTAACAAAGGACCTTTAATAGGAGAAAGTTAGTATTTTACCATTCACACTGGATCATTAGAAAGACCTATCACCAAATGATCATTAACAAAGAATCATTAACAAAGTACCGTTAACAAAGTAACATTAACAAAGGACCATCAACAAAGGACCTTTAATAGGGGAACGTTAGTATTTTACCATTCACACTGGATCATTACAAAAACCTATCACCAAATGATCATTAACAAAGTACCATTAACAAAGTACCATTAACAAAATAATATTAACAAAAGACCATCAACAAAGCTGCTTAAGTATGCTTCATTGGTGTTTATTTAGTAAATTATGTGATACTGTTGTGGATGGTTTATAACAAATCCAGAGGTGATTGGTTCGAATCTACTAATGTGTGTATTTGTGGGTGTGGCCGTTTCAGTCATGTGAAATAAGGCACTGACACGGAGAATCTCGTAGCGTGAATTCAACTTCTGAACGATCCTTCAGCGACTTCGACCCAGAGCGGCGATTCTTCATGCTGAGACATGTATACTATCTAACCAGTCCCTAAGTCGTCACGAAACAAAACTCTAAAAAGAGAAACACCTACAGTCGCGAAGTCTGGAAGTAAAACACCCAAGTCAGATCACGGAAGGTGTTAGAATATTTATAGTGTTTGCCTAAGTAGCCCTATTTATTAGTTTTTTTAGTCGCTGTATTTTTCTTCAAAGAAATATTATACATACTGTTATACCCTAATTGTAACTGCATGTTTTCGAAGGTCAGTTTGTACAACGAGCAATGGCTATGAAGCAGCAACTATTAAAACTGATAGCTTAAGTGCTATTAAAAAATTGACATCTGTGCTAATGCAGGCGGTACTGTTAAAACTATATATTAATATGTTCAAACCAGACCTAGCTTCTGTTATTCAAATTATAGTTATAATGGCGTGTTTAAATGTTATTTATGACAAACAGACTAGGGCTAGCCATAAATGCCATACTACAGATTGGACATAACTGGAACTAGGAAATATTAATCTATTCTCACATACTATTAAGGTGAATTGTATATGCAACTAAACTTGTTGTATAAAATATACAAAACACACATGCTGTGCCGAATGTCACCGCTAGAGATTCCATGCAGCATTTCTATTCCTGGGTCAGGAGTACTTGATGCTTTAAGAGCGTACTGTGTCTGCTAGAGTCATTTAAATGCTGGATTCCCAGACCTATCAACTAAACGTCGTCCCTCTAAAGACACGTATAGTGCACAATATATATGTGTGTGTGTTCTTTAGCAGTATGGGGAGAACTGAATTCGCAGAAGCAACGCGTAACGTCTGCGAATGCCACTGAATGCTTAGAACAAGTATGCTCATAAATCTAAAACGAAAGTAAAGTTCTTAGATCTCCACCTCTAAATACAAGCCGTTTAAGTGGTCTTACGATAATGCCAGAGATTTCTCAAAATTACTTTTATGAGTAATACTCTAGATGAAATCTGAAGAGAAAAAACCCACCCCGGCACAAACCTAGAACGCATAAATCGTGCTATCTGAACAAGAGCGTTTTTCTTAAATCATGATGCCTCATTGGTGATCGTCTTTAAATAATAGGGGAATTCCAACTTTTGTCTCAAGTCACCGATCCAGCAAGCTGTCAGCCTTCGAGTTGTCGACTACCGAGCGAGGAACTTCCCAATAATAATCGACGGCCACGTGACACCGTCATCATCGGTAATGGCCGCGCAGGGGCCCACACCTCCGGGGTCTCCTTTGATGCGCTCGATCGTCGGCGAAGTGTTGCAGTAACCTAGCTGACATTCCGGAGAACAAAGAAGCGAACAGGCCGACAAACGGATTGCAGAATTATGACCGATGACGTCGCATTCGTGCCGAAAATAACGGCTTCTAGGTCACATGACAAGTGCCGGAGATGGATCGACGGTTAACCGAGTGGTCTGCGTCGCTTCCTCTCACTTCCTTTAACTTGCTATCTTCTCATCTTATTCGTTCAGTGGTGTCATAGGATGAGAGTCTATCGCTCATTCTATTGGTCATCTGCGTCGACGATGGTTTGATGACTGACGCTCGCTGCTTCGCTAACTCGTTTGTTGTCTTACTGGATGCGTGTTCAATCAATCAATCCGTTTACTCAACATTGCATGCTCAAACAAAACACACACACACAAACACACATAATTTCTACATAAATATATATATATATATATATATATATATATATATATATATATATATATATATATATATCACAGTTAATCTGTATATTCTTAATATGTATATTACCTCAAATTTCATGATAATAAATCTAAAATTAATATATATATATATATATATATATATATATATTATATATATATATATATATATATATATATATATATATATATACGTTAATCTTTATCTGGTTTTTAATATGTATTTACTCATGTTCATGAACTTTCATTAATAAATGCTCAATTGATTAAATATATATATACATATATAATATATATATATATATATATATATATATATATATATATATTATATATATATATATATATATATATATATATATATATATATATATATATTAGATTAATCTTTATATTCTGGTAATATGTATATTACTCACCATGATAATAAATAGCTCACAGTATAATATATATATATATATATATATATATATATATATATATATATATATATATATATATATATATATATGAAGATGTGTAAATTGGAGAAAGTAAGTTGGAGGGTTGAAGAAAATGGACTCACAACACTTTGAGCAGTATAAGCCACGGCACATCATACTGACATCGGCATTATGGCCATAAACAACGACTTTATCCTTAAAGCAAGCGAGTTATGCCCCGAGGTGACTATCCCACAACAAATCAAAAGCTTTAGTAATGACGTACCTCGCTGAAGACGGCTTAATGCCAAATAAGCCGATCCCTGTCCAATCCCCCGGTTTAGTCTCGTTGATGTGTACGCCGCTTTGTCCGTGCATTTCCTTATTTGATTTCGGTTTGCTTCGCCTCGCTATCAGTTCATCTCATCTGTCTACTATGTCTGTAGTTCTATCTAGTTTCATTCTGTATTTCAGATGAACTTCACCAGCAAAAAGAAACAGGTAGAAATAGTGCTGTGTTAGTGTGTCTCTCTGTGTCTGTGTATGTGTGTGTGTGTGTGTGTGTGTGTGTGTGTGTGTGTGTGTGTGTGTGTGTGTGTGTGTGTGTACGCGCTGGTGTGGGTGTATGCGTATGCGTGCGTGTATATATGTGTGTTTTTGTTTGTTTGTTGTTTTGTGTATCGGCAGTTCGGGGCACTACTCTAAGACGGACACCTGTGTGTATGTTCGAAAAATGGCTTCTTCAACAAAGGGGATGTTAGCGCACATTAAATGTGTTGTTGTCTTAAGCACACATGACTAGCTCCTAAATGTTGTCTTCTTTTTTGTAACAATAATATTATCATCATCATAATCACAGTCATCATCTTCATCATTTATTCACTTATTTATTTATTTATTTATTTGTTTATTATTATTATTATTATTATTATTATTATTATTATTGCTACTACTGCTGCTACTTCTAACTATTACTACTACTACTACTACTACTACTACTACTACTACTATTAGAATGATATTTGCAATCACCAACACCATGAACAATATTATGAAAATCGTACCGATTTAGTTTACAGAAATGAAGAAGTTTATTAAGGAAGGATTTCGCGATACTAAAAATTTCATAAATAGAATGCAGACATATAGTGACAGAGACGAATAAAATGACGCATAATTCGAATTAGACGTCCCTTTTCACGAAAAACTCTGCAGCGATCAAACAGTTCTCGTGCCGCAAAATACAATCCCTGCCTCGTAAGAAGCACCGTCGACAACACAGCCACGATCCCTACCCTCTTCCCGTGATGGCCAATCGGAACCCACGCATCCAGTACGCTTCGGAACACTTTGGTCTAAGGTCAAAGCCTAAAAGCTGCTAATCGGGTCGTGAACCTATTTAAAAAAGCAAAGGCGGAAACAGCTGCCACTTGGAAAACTCTGAACGCGGTCCGATTACGCTCCTGATTACAGACCCTAGACGGCGATTACACCGAGGGAGTTGCCTCGCGGCCTAATTAATATGGATCATCATCGACTCGGGGCGCCGCCTATCGTCGAAGTAGAGACTACGGCGCGCTGCATCCGGACACCGGGCGCAATAATCTAATCGTGGACTGGGCTGCTCAGTCAGCACTAATGTATTTAGTGGGAATGCTGCATTCGAGCTGCGGTATGGCTCTATTAATTCGACCGTTTTAGTATAAACGCTCTCCGTATGCGCATTTCAACCGGCAATTAGCTAGCGGACGGATAAAGGCTGGCGGCGACCGGAAGTGGATGGTCATCTCCTCGTCTCAGAGAGAGGGATGCCGGAACCGAACCCCGCATTCCCATCGGTGGACGCTACCGGCTCCGCCACGAACATCTTCACGTTGCCGTTATCTTTAAACCTCTCGTCGCTCGTTGCTGGTTTAATTGCCGTTTCTCGTCCAACCGGAAGCTTTTGTATTTCGGTGTCCTAGGTATAAAATTAATTTCGTTTATATCGCTAATACGTCAACCTAATTATAGTAATTGTTTTTTGGGTGGGTTCGCAAAAATTAATACACGGCGTCTTAACCATTCTCACGGATTATTGACGTTGTGTGATGTAATATTAAGTCAGTCATCATAACTTCGGTGAAAATTACATATTTCAGATGATAATTTTTTATTTCATCATTGACTCGATGAAAATGATAATGATGATTGGTGTTGTACGGCCACTGTTGTGCACATGGTAGGCTAAATGGGCCGAGCGACCTCCAAATGTAATGAAGCGAAGTCAAAGACGAAACAACCTTCAGATATGCCCACGCCGAGATTCGAACTCAGGTGGTGTTGATCTGTTGTCCAACGCACTACCAACTGAACCACGGAGGCGCCCCCATCGTTGACTCGACACAGACAGTGTACTTAGTTTAGCTCTTCTAGGCCGGCAACGAGCGTTTTGATAAAAATAACCCCCCCCCCTCATTTGTTACCGAACAAACTGTCAACAACAACAACAACATCCCGAGAGCATCGTCGAGTTATTTCACCTATTTGCGGTCTATTCCTCGAAATTATGTCATTGGAATGGCTGCCCCCATCGATCGGGATCGTTCGGTCCGCCGTCGTCCGGACCAATCCTGAACGTTGATCGAGGAGGTGGCACGGAGCGAGTGGCGAGATACCATTATTCATTCGTCCGGAGCCTCTTACCGCGCCGCATCGACTTTTGATTGGCTGACGGCGCTCCGAGTGATATTAAACACGCTTCGGTTCGGATATCTCCGGATAGCATCGCGTCTGGAATGGCGCTGATTCGTGCCGTCGTCCCGACAGCGATAAATGGGTAGGATACGACTGTCGGAGAGGATCCACTTCCCCGAGACAAATAGGGATATTTTAGACACCCCTCCTCACAATCCTCCCCCCCCCCCCCCCCCTCCCCGTCCTACTAGCCGATCCTAGATGGGACCCATATAAACTGCAAGTTAACCGGATTCTGGCGCCGACAGAAAGCCAATGTTTTCTTACGTAATTGCTGCGACATCTACCGACCTGGTGTTGTATAGTTCTGGACTTGAGGGATTGTCCACTAAATGACTCGTTGGACTGTTAGATGTGCGACGATATAGATGCAATCTGCTCAGCTATAATACTGCGTTGTATTTGTAATATGATGAATGGCCAAATTGCTGTCTATCTTTCATATCAGGAATGCTGAGAAGAGAGAGAGAGAGAGAGAGAGAGAGAGAGAGACGGTGTGCTTTGGTCTTCGCTCGCAGTACTGAATATGGGAGTGGGGTGGTTGTTTTATATATATATATATATATTATTTTTTTATTATATATAATATATATATGTGGTGTGTGTGTGTGTGTGTGTGTGTATGTGTGTGTGTGTGTGTGTGTGTGTGTAGTTGTGTGTGTGTGTGTGTGTGTGTGTGTGTTTGTGTGTGTGTGTGTGTGTGTGTGTGTGGTTTTATTTTTGTGTGTGGGGGAGGGGTGATTATGTCTTTTTGTTTGTCTTAATCAATGAATATATGTTATAATAACAATTTAGATTCATAAACTTAGCAAGTGGTCAGTCAAAGACGGCAAAACTGCGTACATCCATCTGATCATTTAAATATGCTACAGAACAAATAAAAAAGTACTATACATATGTATGTGTGTGTGTGTTTATATATATATATATATATATATATATATATATATATATATATATATATCATATATATATATATATATATATATATATCCTAACTCATACAAACAGACACACATTCCTACATACAGATTCACACACACACACACACACACACACACACACACACACACACACACACACACACACACACACACACACACACACACACACACACACACACACACACACACACATATATATATATATATATATATATATATATATATATAAAACAACCACCAAGGCGTTGATTGTTATGCACAGTAATGAGTGTTCTAATAATAAGAGTCCTCGTTATCATTGGTGTCGGTGGGTACGTGTTTTGTTGGAGATGTTTACAGCCGGTTGAAGAAGAGATTATCTATGCCCATCCAGTTTGGCGCATCGTTACCCACCTTCCGAGCGGCCGTCCGGCTTATAAACACCGGCCGTTGCAGAGATGTCCATATAAGTTAATATCGACCTCGCAGTGCCGCCTTACCGGACAAAAACCATATGCGCTCTTCTCTCTTCGAGTGCCGTCTCGACGACATCAACACAATACTGCCGCCATAATGCGCCCTTTGTCGGCGTTATATCGGGTCCATTGCGGAGAATGAGACGCGAAAATGGCGCTTCTCTTAGCCAAAAGGCGGATCGATGGCCGCGTGCATCAGGCGCCGAGGAGAACCCACCAGCATCAGCGACATCGGCTGAAAACGTGCACAATGGGTGCCTCTGTGGTCTAGTTAGTAGCGCGTTGGCCCGCAGATCACTACCACCTGAGTTCGAATGTCGGCGTGGGCATATCTGAGGGGCGTTTCATCTTTCACTTGGCTTCATTACCTTCTCCACAAAAGTGGCCGTAAAACATCCTCCATCATCATCATCGAAGACGTGCACTCGGCTAGAGTTTTCGTTCAGAACCGATCTACGGCTTATCACTTCCCGGGTAGATAATAAATTAGCACCTGGCGTGATTCGGATACCAGATAACGTCGTGTTTCTATCTTGTTTAATAATTCAAACTTCAAATTGTTCGACGGTACTGAAAAAAATACGAAAAAAACCTACTGTCATCGTCTTCTTTGGTCTTGAAAAGATGATGACATAAAACTCGTCATCAGAAACAACATCGAAACGTAAATGCAAATTACTTTACGACTTTGGTAGACTAAATGAACGATGAAATGCCTGTAAATCTCACCATCCCCCACACCTTCTCCCCCCACTCGAGATGTGTAATCTACTGGACAATAATGAGTTAGACAGTAACGTCTAATCTATAATGGTGTTATTTCTATATTACTGGGAATGTTTTCTTGTCAACATATTCTCTCTTTCGTTCTACATTTTCTCTCTCTCTCTCTCTCTCTCTCTCTCTTCTCTTGTGTTGTGTGTGTGGTGCGTCCGTGCGTGCATGTATGTGAGTCTGTCTGTCTGTCTGTCTGCTGTCTGTCTGCATGCCTGTCTGCATGCATGCCTGTCTGCATGCCTGTCTGCATGCCTGTATGCATGCCTGTCTGTCTGTCTGTCTGTCTGTCTGTCTGTCTGTCTGTCTGTCTGTCTGTCTGTCTGTCTGTCTGTCTGTCTGTCTGTCTGTCTGTTTGGTTGTCTGTCTGTCTGTCTGTCTGTTTGTCTGTCTCCTTCTGTTTTACTTAATTTCTCCCTCTCTTTTATATTATTTCCTTATTTTTAAAAACCGTTGTTATTGATTCCTTTTATTTGTTAATTTCTTTCTCTCTGTTTTTGTTTTGTTTTTGTTTCTTTTCTTCATTCCATGTCTTTCATTCGTCCATCTGTTTTTCTATTTCTAACACACACACATACGCACATACACACACATACACACACAAACACACACACACACACACATATATATATATATATATATATATATATTCATCCTGTCATCATCACTCCACATCTACACCGATCTGGACGTCTCATTTCAGGTCATTAAGATGTTGGCTATCGTGGTCGGGATGTTCGCTGTACTGTGGATGCCCTACCGGGTCTACGTCGTCTACAACTCGTTCGCCAGCGTCCGATACACCGACTTCTGGTTCCTGTTGCTGACCCGGGTCATGGTCTACATGAACAGCGCCATCAACCCGATCCTCTACAACGCCATGTCGGTGAAGTTCCGGCGCGCCTTCAAGCGGCTACTCCACTGCGGTAAGGACGGCCAGTCGGCATACTATTCGCACTTTACCCAGGTGACGCAGGTCAACGCCTACGAAATGAGGTGACTTCGCCGCTCGCCGCCCGTGCACCGAAACCAACGCCCACGCGGCCAGCACGGATCGCTACGTCGTCAGCGCGCCGCGTCGTAGTGCCCGCACCACGCGCCGACCTCGGCCGCCCGTCTCTCCTCCTCGCACTCATCCCGACAAACCCCCGCGCACACCCTTCGAGCCCCGGACACCGAAGCACTACCTGCACACATCCCCGCTCCTACCACCTCCTACCTGAACTTGGCGCATGCGCGTCCACTGACGTCATCCGTTTCCGTCTATATTTGTGTACCTCCGTGAGACGGTGCCAGCATTGTTCCATTGCTGAATGTCCTCATTGCCTGTTAGAGCTGTTATCGTCGAACCTCGAAGATCGTCTGATTTTGGGATGAGATCGGCAGCATTTTGCGCAACATTGAATCTAGCGCAAATAGACCGCGCTATATATTGCTGTAGTTGCTGTTGTTGTTGTTGTTGTTGTTGTAGTTATTGTCGGTGTTGTTGCTATGTTGTCCAAAGATATGGTGCCAAGACATTCAATTTGCTTGACGTCGATGTCACTGCCAAGCGCCTAGTTTAAAACGAAACCGAATTATGGGACAGAATTTGTTTAAACAGAGGACAAAACGTCTAAAGGTTTTTCCTGGTTTCGGTTTTTCTCGTACTGGCACGGCTGTCTATGGTTTACTGCAAAAATCATAGAATTAATCTCGTGATGTGTCTAAAGAGTTCACAGCTATTAAACTAGATGTTACTTAGTTCGTTGTTGTTCTCCTTGCCTTTAACTGGCATTGGCCCACCTCGACTTCTCGCTCGAAATAACAGACGAAGCGGATCCCGACACTTCGTCTAATAGTTCACGTCTTCCGGCCGAGTAGGTAACCCACAAATGCTTGTTAGCTAATCAGAAGGGCATCTCTTCATCATCATGGCTTCATGAATACCTGATGACGACAAACTGGGTCTTTCTCGTTGGCTTTTCAAATTAGCGCCACAAATCGTTGTCAGGAATACAAAACTTTCTGGCTGTAATTGGGCTAATAAAGGCTTCCCATATAACACGCTGCTTAACAGGAAGCGAATAACATCACAGATGTGTTTTATGTAGGTGCAAGCATAAAACTAATGTTTCGCGACACGTACGAGCACGTGCTCGTGCACATACATACACACGCACGCATGCACGCACGCATGCACACACACACACACACACAAACTCACACACAAACAGGTACATAAACCCAAACATATATTTAAAGAGATATTTATTAGAGGAAACCAGACTAGAATAACCTTCACATACGGGGAGGATCGGGACGCGCGTTCACACCTACGCATATACGCCGCGCACGCACGCACGCACGCACACACGCACGCACCCACGCACGCACGCACACATGCACGCACATTCAGAAGGAAAGAGAGTAAACCTATATATTATCAAACTCTACCCCTTCAGCCCTCCGTCTAGCCTTCCTTCCTCTTCTTTTCTAACTACATGTACCGCATGTAATACATTATGTCACCGCGTGATGGCAGCATCGTATGATATTACAGAATATAGAATTGTTCGTAATAGATCATATTATGTAAAGTGGGATGCATATCTATACATTATAAAGTAAGAATATATATATATATATATATATATATATATATATATATATATATTCCCACTTTATTGTGTATAGATATGAAGATATGAATCCCACTGTGTGCGGTGTCTTTTTTTAAACTTACCACTGCCCTTAATAACAATAGTATAAACATGTAATATTGTATTGGTTGATTGTATTTCGTGATAGCTAATTAAATAGATAACAGATCATATAGCAATATCTTTAAATGTTTACAAATCGAGGAAACGAAGAAATGGAACCACATAATAAAGCCAGTATATCGTTAGTCATCGCTCTGTAATATGACAGTGTTTACATCTAACTGTCAGCGTGTTGTGTTCACTACTCACACAACAGTCACGCCGCGAAGCCATCAGTGTGTTCGACATTAGCTGGGGACAGGTAAGGCATTGCATCCGTCATCTGAGAGCTGTGGCTGCGTTTGAAGGAGTTTGCCGTCGTCCTCTTACGGCATCAGAACCGTTCATCGCAGGTGCGTGTTGCGGGATGGCCAGTCGTTGTATGTCTTTCGTGTCAGACGACGTATATCTAGTTGCCACCTGTGGCAGCGGTCTCATTTACACAAGAACATGCTCCACCCAGACACACACCCGCCCCGTCCCCCCGGTCCGATAGCTCTTGGATCCCCGGACTCTACAATACGTGATGACATATTATGGATTGCTTTTAACTACGAGAAACTGCCTCCTCCTTGAAAAAAAACCCTCAAGATTCGCCCCGAAACAAGGACTACCCAGGGTGGGTGTGGGTGCTTTAGAGTGAGTGAGTGAGTGAGTGAGTGAGTGAGTGAGTGAGTGAGTGAGTGAGTGAGTGAGTGGGTGAGTGAGTGAGTGAGTGAGTGAGTGAGTGAGTGAGTGAGTGAGTGAGTGAGTGAGTGAGTGAGTGAGTGAGTGAGCGGGCTAGCGAGTGAGTGAGTGAGTGAGTGCTTGGATTAGCATCGGCGCTATTCACACATTGGATATATGATCGAGAGGCGGCGCCCTTAGAAACCGCAAACACAGGCAACACAGGCAACACAGGAAAAATAGACAAGGAACGTATGACTAATACACATGTTCCAAGCAGATAATAACATACAGTGACAGTCTGGCGACCTGACGAGCGCCCTCGGTTCAATTAAAAGATGTGCGGGGGCATTGGTCATTAGATCGATGATTGATCGAAGGAAATGACATTCCTGGCCGTGACCTGCCTCCTAACATTTCTCTCTCGTACTGAGTCACTTCCTCCTCATTATTCCAGGTAAATGTTAACTTGACATCATCGGAACTGACGACCCGATGTCCTTTTTGTTTGCGGTCTCAAGAAGGTTGAAGTACATCTTGCAGTTGTCTTCACTACACTGGGAATATATATATATATATATATATATATATATATATATATATATATATATTATAATCTTGTCACTTTCCTATATTAATTTTTATTTAGAGGTTTTATACACAATAAATTCGGCATATATTGGAGAAGAATCGACGCATCATCCATCAAATTCACCAACAAGCCATTACACTAAATTTTAGGGTGGGTGGATTGGTCGATCCGTCACGGTTTATTTTTCGCCGTCATATCGATACGCATATTCATGATCTCTCCCGAACATAGCCGATACTTGTCGAATGTGACGTCAGTTTTAGGACATGCAGTCGTGTCGTCCTTTAAATACAATTTCACTTATCTCCTGCGTGTGTGCCTTTCTTTTTCCAAGAGTTCTGTTTCCCGGGATGTTGGCTCTTTTCCACATCGCAGTAAGTAGGAAATGGAGGAATTGCTGTCGTTCGTTGTCGCGAATTCCGGAGACAACGTCACATCCGAGAACATCGTTTTATTAATTTGAATTCCATACAAACATGAACAAGACGCTTCAAACCCGACAGGCAAATTCATTCTGATTGTAAACATTGATCTATAATTATGTCGAGGCTTTGTGATGCATTTGATGGGAGATTGTCGAGCCGTGATGGCACAATGAGCGCATGTTTCGTAACCCCGAGTTCGAGGCTTCTGAAATAGACGATGCAACAATCGTGCGAACTGAGAACCTGATAGATCGTGATGGCTACGTGTCTGCGTAAGGCTTTAACCCTATAATGTCAGCATGCGTTGTATGCTTCCTTGGGAACTGAGATGTTTAAGATTTGAAACGGATATGAATCCGGGATAGTAATACTGTAAAGCGGCTTAAAGCAGCTATCTAGCTGGATAGGGCGCTATATAAATATCACGTATTATTATTATTATTATTGTTACTAGTAGTAGTAGTAGTAGTAGTAGTAGTAGTAGTGGCGGTGGTATTATTATTATTATTATTATTATTATTATTAACCTACAGATTATTGCCGATATAAATCTATGTATTAACTAGAAACACAAAACATTATTCAGGCCGATTGGGAACATAAAAGTCGTAATTTAACTCAGTGACTAGCCAACTGTAATCCGCTTATTATGAATCTCATTAACTTGGTTCCGAGAAATCATAACGTGTGTTGTTTATTTTTTTGTTTGTTTTTGTTGTTCTATGTCACAGTGAGGTTGGCCGGATTACCTTTTTTCCTTCCTAAAGAACGACTCTTTTCACTTAATTATATAATCTGTATCAATTAGGCGATCCAATCAATCAAACGTATGCCAGAGATAATGGTATTTTGTTCGTATCATAGAGTACGCTTAAAGGTCTCAGTGAGAGACTAGTCGCTTTTCTCTGGCTATGCGCTACGCTTAAGCATGATTTACGGCGGATGGATGATTCCCTGTAGATGTGAGAGCATCGGGCCGTAACCATTTACTGTAGGCTGAAACATCCCCCATATACAATCAATGCGAGAGGGGTCTTACCACTGGTAGAATTATGGTGCAGCACGCTACAAAATACACCATAGACACCTCCACTCCGTAAAATGCTGGACTTACGTCAGTACATAATACTCGGCTGTTTTAAAATTATGGTTTGATGTACATCAGATTGGTTAATCGATCTGAATTTTGCCAATCACCCTCAATCATTATCGTGATCATCATCATCATCATCTTTATTTATACTCATAAGGATGTATCTCTATATAAACAGTGTCTATCATGTATGATGATATATCATATATAATACTGTCGATGATCTCAAAACTGTCATCAGTATAAATGTAGATATGAGATCTATCACATTACCGATATTGTATTATGTGATCGGGACACTCAATGTAGATATGAGATCCATCACATTACCGATATTGTATTATGTGATCGGGACACTCAATGTAGATATGAGATCTATCACATTACCGATATTGTATTATGTGATCGGGACACTCAATGTAGATATGAGATCTATCACATTACCGATATTGTATTATGTGATCGGGACACTCAATGTAGATATGAGATCCATCACATTACCGATATTGTATTATGTGATCGGGACACTCAATGTAGATATGAGATCTATCACATTACCGATATTGTATTATGTGATCGGGACACTCAATGTAGATATGAGATCTATCACATTACCGATATTGTATTATGTGATCGGGACACTCAATGTAGATATGAGATCTATCACATTACCGATATTGTATTATGTGATCGGGACACTCAATGTAGATATGAGATCTATCACATTACCGATATTGTATTATGTGATCGGGACAATCAATGTAGATATGAGATCTATCACATTACCGATATTGTATTATGTGATCGGGACACTCAATGTAGATATGAGATCTATCACATTACCGATATTGTATTATGTGATCGGGACACTCAATGTAGATATGAGATCTATCACATTACCGATATTGTATTATGTGATCGGGACACTCAATGTAGATATGAGATCTATCACATTACCGATATTGTATTATGTGATCGGGACACTCAATGTAGATATGAGATCTATCACATTACCGATATTGTATTATGTGATCGGGACACTCAATGTAGATATGAGATCTATCACATTACCGATATTGTATTATGTGATCGGGACACTCAATGTAGATATGAGATCTATCACATTACCGGTATTGTATTATGTGATCGGGACACTCACCACATTGATGACGAAATTCATATTGTGTCGTTAACAGAAAGGGGGAACATCGGCAAAATTACCGTAATGTAGTTTATTAAAACATTTCAGGTCCCTTATCCTTTTTGTAAATTAGCTAAATGCATTTGTATAATATTAATAATAATGATAAACGTTCTGTGGTGCAATGGGTCGCGTATATCTGTGGGTCGTGTGATAGAATTGCAGCGTTACCAGTATCTATCTGGCATCACACCTGGGTCTTATGGCTCGGGGACGATTACCCGGGGGGGGGGGAGGAATTTCGAAAGCACAGCTATGTGCCGGATTCGAACCAACTGCGTGGATGCTTGTAACGCAGTATGCTCAAACCACTGCGCCATTAGAAGGCCCATGTTGACGAAGTAACATTTTGACACAGCTATTTAGGGCGCCTTCGTCGTCTAGTGGTAGCGTATTGGATCACAGATCACTACCACCCGTGTTCGAATCTCGGCGTGGGCATATCTGAAGGTTGTTTCATCTTTGACTTCGCTTCATTAACCTTTGGAGGTCGCTCGGCCCATTTAGCCTACCATGTGCACAAAATTGGCCGTAAAACATCAATCTTCATCAATCATCATCACACAGCTATCTGGTGTAATGGAGAAACTAAATATATATTCATTTAACTTGGAAGAGGTCGAAGGAGAAAGGTTCTTGGTTTGATGGAGACATCGTTAATGTCAGATCCTGACAATCTTACTTTAATATCAAACCACACGATCTACACACTACACCAGATATCTGCCACGAGCTTATCAGTGTAGATCAGTAAAGCGATAGACTTAGCACTAACTATACGTGGAAAGCTGAGGCTGATTACAAAATGGCCATGTTCCGTTGCCTGGATCCACGAGGAACTTCAGGCACTGGGTGAATATAACCATGTTATAATACCTGTAAGAAGGGATATTGTGAATTGATCCAGATCGGAAAACATACTTCTAATCTGTCTGAAGATGACGAAGTAAGTAAGCAAAGTAGCGCTAAATCGGGAATATGTGTCTTCTTTGCATCATCCCAAAACTGTGTACATGTGTAGCTTATCCAGAGTGATAGAGGTAGGTGTTGGAGCGCTTCTATATGAACGCTGGTTGCTTCATGACAGGTACGAAACATTGCAGTCGGTGTACGACATAATAATAATAATAATCAATAATAATAATAATAATAATAATAATAATAATAATAATGTATATTTAATAAAGCGCCCTGACTAGCAGGAGCCATTCAAAGCGCTGTACAAATAATATGTAATATAATAATACCTCAAATAATATATCTGTAATAAACCCTGTAATGATTTAAAAGATAACAATTATTAATCTGTAAAAGCGACCTTGAATAGGTGTGTTTTTAGAAGAGATTTAAAATTTTCAAGAGACGACGCATTTCTAATATCTGCCGGCAACTTATTCCACAAAGTGGAGGCTGCAACACTTAACGCACAATCACCATATGACTTAAGCCGAAACACTGGCACCTGCAGTAATATCTGACTGGATGACCTGAGTTTTCGGGATGATTTTCTAATGGAAACCAGTTCACACAGGTATTCTGGCGCCATATCATTGATAGATTTATAAGTTATTAATAACATCTTGAAATGGTATGCTGTCTAACAGGTAGCCAATGTAGTGTTTGAAGAATTGGGGTGATATGATCATATTTTCGAGCTTTTGTCACTATCGGAGCTGCATTACTCTGAATTCGATGAAGGCGATTAATGTTATAATCAGATATGCATTATAACAGGGACTTACAATAGTCTCTACCAGGTGTAACAAAGGAATGAATTACAGTTACAAGTGCTTCTTGTATCAAGAATTCTTTTACAGTGGATGTTCTTAAGATTGTAGTAGGTAGCTCGGTATACTAATGTGAAATGTTCATACATGCTAATACATTGGTCAAAAATAACCCCTAGATTTTTTACTGACCCATTAGGGGTAATCGAAGATGCACCCATCTGTAATGCTGGTGTCTTTAGGGATTTAACACAATGTGGTGATGCCAAATATAAAATATTTGTTTTATTATCATTTAGTTTTATAAGATTCTGATTCATCCATAGCCGAATATCAGCAATACAATGTTCTAATTTTTTCAGTGAAGAGGAGAAATTTAACTCCTTATCAGGATCCAGTGATATATACAGCTGTGTCTCATCAGCATACAAGTGATATTTAACCCCATATCGCTACGCAATGAATCCATGAGGACAGGTATACATTGTGAAAACCAGAGGACCAAGAACTGAACCCTGTGGTACACCAGATAACAAAAACTGAATGTCAGATAAAATATCAGGAACAGAGACTCTCTGGGAGCGTTGTTCCAGATAGGATCTAAACCATTCAAGTACTTTACCTGACAGACCAAACATGTATTTTAACATAGAGAAACGTACATTATGGTCAACTGTATCAAATGCAGCAGACAAGTCCAGAAAAACAAGTATTACTGGCTTACCATAATATCATGTTTCACCCTAACCAAGGCTGTTTGAGTTCAGTGACAACTTTTATAGGCAGACTGTAGTGATTCATTAAGGTTATTATTGATTAAATATTTGTTTTGATGGAAAGCCTTTTCTATAATTTTAGATAAAAATGTAAGATTTCAAACAGGTCTGTAATTGTTTAGAATATTACAGTCCATAGTGGTTTTTTTTATTAATGGTTTTACAAGGGCAGCTTTCATGGATCTTGGGAAAACGCCCAGAGATAATGAGAGATTATGTCTGATATCAGTCTCTGTAAAATGCTCAAATGTATCCATCATGGATATGCAGGACTCTTCTACCAATGGCTTATCCTGTGATAAGGTGCTGGAATGGAACCCACTATGTATATTTAATATTTTTTGACAGAAGAAGTTATTAAAACAATGGGCCATATCTTTCTCTGAGTTGATATTATTTGAAAGGACAGTTTATTATTTGAAAGGACTTAGTTACTGCTGCTTGATTCCATAGTAGCGTTTCATTTAGCAGATTATGAGCTCAGAGTGAATCATCTAAAGGCTACAGCCATATATGGTTTTAATCATATCCGATTGACCTTACATAGATGCCGATCATAAGTGACACATTTTCCACTTCGATATATTTGTTTCTGATGCCAATTCATCTGTTGTTGATTTGCAATATTATTACGCAAAATCTACTGGGTTACAATCTATATGTTACAGTTAACCTGTATAATCAGGTAATATGTATATTACCTGAAATTTTCAAGTAATCTGTATTAAATCTCAGTTAGTAACAGACGTAATACCTGAATATTTCAGGTAATATCCATATTACCTGATTATACAGATTAATTGTGAAATATATACATATAACACTCAACTTTACTCATCTGGTTATTTTATTCATTGGATTTGTATGTGAGGCATCCAAGAACAACATATTTGAATATAGTGCTATATAAATCACACATTATTATTATTATTGCTACTACTATTATTATTATTATTATTATTATTATTATTATTATTATTGTTGTTATTATTATTATTATTATTATTATTATTATTATTATTATTATTATATTTTCCATACCGAACGCCATAATGTTTTTTTTATACATAGGTTATTTTGTTTAATAGTCCATTTTATGTTGTAAAACATGTAAATACCATACTCTATAAATAGGACTTATTATTATTATTATTTATTTATTTATTTATTTAATTTTTTTCAGGACAAAAACATCATCGTCGAACTTCTAACAACATCCTCATTCCGAAGTTGCTGGTCAATGACGTTAGAGTGGCGTCAAATGAAAACGTGGCTTGTTTGATTAGAGAATCTTCTATGTAGACTGTAATGGTACTACACTAGGTTAATGTTGGAATCGAACCAAAATACCTCTGTTTGTGGGACGTTTATGTACGGAGGCTACCCTAGATTATATATCCAGCTAAAATGATATAAAAAGGCGTCAGCTTAACTTAGAATTTTGGAACAAAAGCGTATTTACGAACATTACAAAATAGTTAATCTAGACAGCCTCGTATGTTATTGAAATGGACCATGAAAACTATATGGTGAAGATTTCTTTGTACTTTTGTAACAGGAAGATTTATATAAATGAACGGACGACGGCATCAGTTAGTAATAGATGTAGTAGGTTGAGTACGAGGGTAAGGTAAGATGACGGGTATGACCAAGCCACAGTATCTGTGACTTGCCTTAATCTGGGAGGAGATGACTACACGTTCCTTGTGCCAGCTGACGTCAGAACACGTGTCATTTCTCCATGCCGCCGTACAGTATGGCAATCGAGCAATCCATAATGGTGGTATTATAGTGATTTGGACAATCTCCTTATATCTATTATATCAATTACAGTTAGTGATCATTACTGCGGGATTTGGGGTTATTTTATAAACATTACTTAATCAAGTCCTATTATCTGAGAGTAAACTGTTTCTTTATTGTTATTCTCAGTAGCAATAGAGAGAGACAATGAGACATATATCTCAAAAGGGTTGTGTTTCAATATGCATAGATTTGCACCTCCTGTGTACTTAGCAATGACAAATATTTCATATACTGTACATGAAAGTTAATATAGTACACCATTTATTGTACTACGTGATGCTAATCAATACCACACGTTTCTTTTATCACATTGATGAGAGACTAGGAATAACAACTAGCAGATTAACCCCAAACCTTGGTGCAGGTGAACTATGGGGCTGAGTAATTTCACATGAACTTTTTACATAATTTTCCTCATTCTTTTAACAAGACCCAAATAACTAAATATGACCATACCATGGTAACTGAGCACAAATTTCCAAACTTAGATGTCAAACGTTAGGCAATAAGCGCATTGACCTGGAATTGTCGGTTTAAAACTGCTGAAAGATGTCCGGGCTTCGTCTCTGCCTGCATCTGGATTGGATGGTACATGCAAGTATACAAGCGTCAGGAGTTGGAACATGGGGAAGATCAGTGAGACAATATCTTATTCTCTAATAATACATACATAATTAAATATTAATATCGATTATGCGAAGGCATTTATTTAAAGTGGAAATGGCGACGCCATTGTTGCCATAGAATTTGGTTTATGTATCCTGCAGCAGTAAATATGTACAATTATATATATTGTACTTTTTCTAGAAGTGACATCAACGCATGTAAATAGGAAATCATATTTAGTTTTAGATTTTATAGCACTAATTAAAAGGCCAGACTTATTCGACTTTGGACCAAATAAGCATATGCAAAATAGAGCTTGAAAGCCTCTTCGACTTGTGATATGCTGAATCGTTTGTTTCTTCTTATAATAAATGAATTATGTTTCTCATTGACTTATTGTTATATTTTACTCTTACCTGTTAAGAACGTCGTTGAATAACAAAGCACGAATATTGACATCGCATCAATGCCTGACTATGAACTGGAATCTCTCACATTAATTGAAGTGCAGACTTAGTGATATTGGTACAGTTCAATAACATCATCAAAATTGGTCTTCACAGGAAAACAAGAACTCACCGCATATACTCCCTCTATCTATCTTTCTAGCCTATCATAATGAGGCATACCTGTCAAGTAACTTATTTGTGTGCTTGCATTTTGTTGTCGGGTGGGAGTTAATTGCCTTATTTTTATAAGTTTTGATAATTCTTTGTTATAATATATATAATATATTATATATATATATATATATATATATATATATATATATATATATATATATATATATAAGCTGTATAATAACACCTTTAATGCGGTGTATGTAAACCCAATTTATAATTAGAATGATTAACATTAATCGATGATGAAAGCAAACTTGAACACATCAGTTAATAGAAAAGATTTTAACTTTTCAATAGATGACAACCTATTC
>JAODUP010000504.1:162500-175000 GCA_025642065.1 Paralvinella palmiformis | reverse complement strand
GATAAGGTACCAAATTAACTTGCCATTGTGTACCTATAGGTAATATAAATATTATGCACCAATCCAAGGCATCGACTTTATTCCATGATCCTTTTAAAGAACTACCCATAAAGGCTTCATATTGACTGAAATACTACGATTACTACTACTACTACTACTAACTGTTAATAATAATAATAATAAATACTGAATATTTATAAATATACACCAAACAATTAGACATCATCTGAACTAAAACGTCTCAGTTGTCGTGACACCATTGTCATAGTAATCCTGCTCAGTCTCTAGTTCTCTTCTGAAGCCCACAAATGTATTATCGTCCTGTAAGCTCCCCGAACCAATACATTTGTGATTCCACGTATCCTTAAAGATTTACGGATCACGTATGGAATGGGGCAGTCGCACGAAATCCAGATCTGGTCTGAAACTATTTCCGTCCCCAGATTCCCTAAGGTTATATATGTGTGGGGGCGAGAAAACAGCCATCCATGATAGTACTGCTGAAATCAAACAACTTGAGCGATACAGTCATGTCATCAATGTACTGGTCTGGGTATTGATGCTTGTGAGTCATTCTATAAGAAAAATAAAGAATAAGTCTATCAATTCGATCATCTGTGATATGTTTGAATAGTGCTCTTCGAAATTGTCTTTCTTAGCGGATTTCGAAAATTAATCACGTATAAACTTGAATCTCCGGGATTCAGTTGTCGTATAGAGTCAAAGGTATTCATATTTTATGGCTTTCCCGTAGGAACGAATACCTACATCCCACTTATCGTGGAACCATTAGATGAGTTGGTCATCTATTGCACAATATCGAGTTGTTTTTACACTTCCTGAAAGCATTTATTACGCTTTCTTTTGTTGTTCCTTTGAAACACAACAGTGTTCGAAGCTAATGTGTTTGTCAACGTTACTTTAACATAACCTTTGTTAAATATATTCAGTGTGAATATACTTATTCGTTCTCGCGTAATAAGAAATATTCACCAGCCATTTATACATTATTGAAGAGCATCAACTTTCTCAAAGACCATACATACTGGATTAGCACAACACAACAGACAGGTACACACAATCTGCCATTAAGAGACGAAACAAGTCAAATTACAGGGTCCATTATATACACGAATTGGATGGGAACTATTGATATTGAAGCTTCGAATTACAAGGCGAGCAAAACATCTAGAACCGGGGACGGCACTAGCCAGATATATAATAGTCGTGTCGCTTTTTACCTATATAGGAGTATGTTTAGCGAACAAATGTCATTACTGTCATTTTATGGCTAATATAATAGCATCACGTTTATTACCGTACACCTTTATTGTTGTTTTATTTGCACAGTTTCGATTCTTGTCATACACCAGACAGGAACTAGCCATTCCACCGATGACGCTGGTGGTGGTGGTGGTGGTGGTCGTGGTGATGGTGGTGGTGGTGGTGGTGGTGGTGGTGGTGGTGGTGGTGGTGGTGATGGTGGTGGTGGTGGTGGTGGTGGTGGTGGTGGTGGTGGTGGTGGTGGTGGTGGTGGTGGTGGTGGTGAGTGGATGGTGGTGGTGGTGGTGGTGGTGGTGAGGTGAGGATAGCGTGTTATCGTTGATAGTATTGTTGTTATTTTTGTTGTTATAGTGGTTGTTATTGTTGTTGGTGGTATGGTTGTTGTTGTAGTAGTTGATCTTTTTGGCATTTCTAATATAGTACTAATGGCGTAGTCTGTGATTAGAGTTTTTCCCTGATAATAACACTGGCAATGTTAACTGATGATCACAATGATGCTAATCGTGGTGTAAACAGTGAAGGATGTAGCATCCCTAATCGTGATTTGAATTATTTTGGTAACAGTAAAGCTGGGGAAGGTGATTATGATTATATTACTGGTGTATATACAATGGCAATGGTTGTAAACACAGGTTATAATTAATCTGGTGAAATGAATGGCAAAAGGTTTGACACTCTAAACAATACTAGAATTATGCTGTTTGTCATCTCATGGACAAGAATGGCATAACAGGTGATTAGAATAACGTTAAGGTGTCATTGGCAGAGGTACAAATGGTTGCAAATGATGATCAGAATGATTGCATTAGTATTCTCAGCGATGAGCACGTTTATCATGAGGTCTTTAGTTGTAAATAGGCTGAAGTCGTAAAGCCGAAATGTGGAAATAAAGGTGTATGTCCAGGTTAACACTGAACGTCAACGGCTCATCAGCGAGGTCAGGAAATAAACATTATGCCCATGCACACGCCCACGCATGCCACCATTAGTCTAACAAATGTTCTCTCTCTCTCACTCTCCCTCTCTCTCTCTCTCTCTGTCTTTCACACACAGACAAACACACACACACAGACAAACACACACACACAGACACACACACATATATACACACTTAAATATATACCTAAATAAATTAAAACTCAAATTAGTCTCCCTCGATCTCTTTCTCTCTCACACACGTACATGCACACACAAACACACACACATATATATATATATATATATATATATATATATATATATATATATATATATGCACACACACACACACACGACACTGTATTAGGATCAGGTAAAATAATGAAGTAATACAGAATTAACTACATGCTTCAATATGCGATCTTTTTCTGGTACAAACAGCATCAAACAGTAATGAGAATGGTTCTGTATACATCATAACGCAAAAATAATTAATCAAAATAATGTTCTTTTTTCCTCATTTACTTGCATTATTACCCTGAAACAGTGTGAAAGCTGACTGAGTACCAAACCTCAATAATATAGAGAATTTACGTTATCTATTAAATTTCCCTTTTTACACTAAGAATAGAAGTTTGCAAAATGAGTACATTATGCATGGATGGTTCCTCGGAATTGAATGAGTATAAATCCACGCGCGCGCGCGCGCGCGTGTGTACCTGTTTATAGTGTTCTGTGTCCCGAAGTAGACTGTCACGAATGTTTGCTTCTGGAGAAATCGATTCGAGATCCAGTCACAGATTTATTACTTGTACGAAAACATACGAAACACATAAAATAGCAAACATATTCTATATATTGTATTTAGTGTCGCCTATCCTATTATGATCCTGCGTTGCAATTCTTCTAGTCAATTTGGCAAAGTTTGCATGTCACGTAATTTAGTGGTGTCAATTTTATATTGCATCACCTGTGGCTTGTAACTACCAAATCTATATAAATAATAGCGAATATGTGTGTGTGTGTGTGTGTGTTGTGTGTGTGTTTGTGTGTGTGTGTGTGTTTGTTGTTTGTTTGTCTGTTGGTTCACGAAATAATCTGAGAAAAGAGTCATTAAAGGCCATGAAGCTGACATTGGTTGGGACTATGATTTTTGACTATGATGTTTCGTTTTAGTATCCATATATATATATATATATATAATATATATATATATATATATATATATATATATATATATATATATATATATATATATATATACGTTGTGATCTGTGTTCGCGTGCGCGTGCGCGAGTGAATGAGAGAATGAGAGTCCGTATGAAATATGCTTGCACGTATAGATACAAGAGGCCTTTACAAATACTCATTAAACAGACAGTTTGCTATGAGGGAGATTCATCACTGACGCTAGACATCATGTAGAGTAATTGCAACATTCACACCTTTATCTCGACATCGCGTAATCAGTGATAAGTGAACGTTCAACTGTTTTGAGGCATCATTTGAATGAACATTGATAACAGGACTTTGTCGTTTTAATTGCATTTTGGTGTTTTCAGAAATTTGTCCAGATAAATGATATGTGTAATGTATATACCATTGCTCGCCAGAGTCTGTGAGTAAGTCAGTTGGTATTGAAACATATCAAATGATTCACAGTTAGTTGGTGCTGCTATTACGAGCCTATATCAAGTTGTTTTGTATAATGTCACTTCACACCACGCCGTTTTATATTGTGTCCTAATGTGTTGTTATTATTTTATGCTGTATTCTACTTATCGAATTGAATTCTATTGTATTGCATTGTATTGTATTGTATATAATTGTATTGTATTGCGTTGTATTGTATTGAACTGTATTGTATTGAATTGAATTGAATTATATTGCAATATACCGTAGTTTATTGTATTATATTATAGCATGGCATAGTGTATTGTAATAACAAATAACTAGACACCAGCTAAGTCTTACGACAGAAGGGCATAACTAGGCTGTATAAGAAGAAGAGGAGGAAGCAAGTCCTATTATACAAGTAGAATATACATCTCTTTGTTAAGGTTAATGACTATTGACATTGCGACTTCGTGTGGCACGGCAAGAAAATAAAACCCATGTGCATCACAAATCTATAACATCACATTTTCCTAGTTAAGAACCTCTTTAGTAAACAAATGCCAGCCAATGCCGTGTTATGACTGATATGATGGGATCACATTTGTTAGGCTACCACTTTGTCTACTATTTTGTTTGTGTCGCTTCCTACGGCTCTAATTTCCTATCGTAGGTCGGACTGGGATGCGTCATTTCATCAGGGACCGAACGCTAACGACCCTGATGCCTTATGTCAAATGTGCCACCCGCTGTTCAACTGTAAGGCATCGTCCAACAATGATCTCTACAGTAAACTCGTATCAGGATATGTAGGTATATATCTATCTAGTCAGGTTACACCGAAGAGAAATGATACAATAACGATTTTCTAGGTCACTAATTATGTTTCGGTCCTAGATAGGATAGCAGCTGGAATGGAGATTTATAGACGGGTGGGGATGCGGAACTATTGAGGGACGGATGGATCGGTGGATTGGTGGATGGATGGGTGGATAGATGGATGGATTAATGGATGGGTGGATGAATAGATGGGTGGATGGATGGATGGATGGGTGGATGGAGGGAGGGAGGGAGGGAGGGGAGGGGATGGATGGATGGATGGATGGATGGATGGATGGAGGGAGGGAGGGAGGGAGGGAGGGAGGGACGGACGGAGGGACGGAGGGGGGTATGGAGGGAGGGATCAATGGATCGATCGGTAGATAGATAGATAGATAGAATTGGGGGGTTTTTTTGTGGGAAGTAGGTATATATATATATATATATATATATATATATATATATATATATATATATATATATATATATATATATATATATATATATATATGTGTGTGTGTGTGAGCGTCTGTGCGTACGTGCATGCGTGTGCGTGTGTGTCTATGCATACATGTATGCGTGCGTACATGTGTGTGTGTGTGTGTGTGTGTGTGTGTGTGTGTGTGTGTGTGTGTGTGTGTGTGTGTGTGTGTGTGTGTTCGCGAGAGAGAGAGGGGGAAAGGGGTGTAAAAAGAGAAGAAAACACAGAGAGACCGACAGAAAGAGAGTCGAAGAAGAAAAAGCGAGATGAAGTCTAAATACCTTAGTAGGATCGATTCCTATAGTACTCCATTCCTAGGCAAGAAAGACTTCAGGTGACAAAAGGTGAGAAGGCTCACAATGACATTGATACAGAAAAAGAACAAATTAAATAAAACAAAGAATGTCATAGGATTAATGTCATCAAGAAGTCGATGTCCTTCTAAAAACTAGAGATTGATGTGAAGTAAGAAGATAGCTTAGTAACAATACCTTTATGACTAGGAAGGTGGTGTTGATGTTGATGATGATGATAATTGTGATTATTATTATTATTATTATTATTATTATTATTATTATTATTATTATTATTATTATTATTATGTTACTGTTGTTTTTTATTTTTTTTTATTTTTTTTATTAATCTAGTTGATATAACGAACATTTCTAGCCACGATGTAACCGTTATTAAGAGTAATTGAAGATGTTGTTCGTGATGATATTTGTAGAAGCAGTAATGATGATTATCATGATATTGATGAAGTAAATGATTAAAGCAATAAATACGACAAATGGTGATTGGAGTAATGATAACGATTTATCTGGTGAGAGTGGTAATATTCTAAATGATGAGAAAAGATTTTTATCGTCCGAAGTAAATTTGGTTGATAGAAAAAAATATATATATTAATAATAGAAATGGTAATTACAGATCGTTTTGATGAGGAGGATAATCGTTGGTAAAAGTGATAAGAAAGGTTTTAATTATAAATGATATTTAGAGGAGTTTAAGTGTACTGATGATGACAATACTATTGCCCTAAATGATGGTTAGATTGATGCTGATATTGTCATAATTTGTTAAAGTAGTAATTACTATCAATGATTGCGTTTTTATTAATCTGGATATTTTAATGCTGAGCATGGTAACAGGGTAAACTTTGATTGGAATAATACTATTAGGGTAATATTAACGCTAACATTGAGGCAGTTTATGTTAATGATGAAGTAGATAATGGCGGTTTAAGACGAAGTTTAACACTAAGTATGAACAAGTCGTTTGAGTAAATTAACAATCATAGACACACTCGTCCTCAGTCTCTCTCTCTCTCTCTCTCTCTCTCTCTCTCTCTCTCTCTCTCTCTCTCTCTCTCTCTATCTATCTATCTATCTATCTATCTATCTATCTTCTATCTATCTATCTCTCTCTCTCTCTCTCTCTCTCTCTCTCTCTCTCTCTCTCTCTCTCTCTCTCTCTCTCTCTCTCTCTCTCTCTCTCTCTTCTATCTATCTATCTATCTATCTATCTATCTATCTATCTATCTATCTATCTATCTATCTATCTATCTCTCTCTCTCTCTCTCTCTCTCTCTCTCTCTTTTCTCTTCTCTATCTATATATCTATCTATCTATCTATCTATCTATCTATCTATCTATTCTATATATCTATCTATCTATTTATTTATCTATCTCTCTCTATCTCCCTCTATTTTGTATATCTTTCTTTCCCCCTTCTCTCTCTCTCTATTTATCTCTTTCTATCTATCTATCTAGCTCTACCTCTATCTCTCTCTATCTTTCTCTCTCTCTCTATCTATCTATCTATCTCTATTTTGTAATATTTCGCCTCTCCCCCCTCTCTCTCACACACACGATATATATATATATATATATATATATATATATATATATATATATATATATATATATATATATATATAAAGCATAGTTAATCTTCTAAATCGGCTATAAAACATGGAGGCTAAATCTTTCTTATATTAATATCGTCCCAAATTGTGGGGAAAACATAAAACTAGCGATACACGTTCGCATACGGCTTTAATCTTGAAACAGGCAGCATCGCTTGATGATGAAGCTGATGATGAAGTTGGTGATGAAGTGGTTCTTAGCACATCAGACAGCCGGAGAAATCCGACAAATTGATGTTCTAGTAACAAAAAAACATATTTATTACTTAGTGACAGTTCTACGATAGAACATCATCGACAAACGACGAGACTAAAACTCGTTATTCTTGGCGACTTACGCTACTTATTAAAATGACGTCATCACCCATATAACAGAAAGTTAACATCTAATTACAATTAATAAATGGCGTCGTTCTTATACATAGCCTGCACAATGCGTACACAGGCTTGCTTGCTTGCTTGCTCGTGCACGCAGTGCATTTGTGTGTGTGTGTGTGTGTGGTGTGTGTGTGTGTGTGTGTGTGTGTGTGTGTGTATGTGTCGTTTCAGTAACACAAATTATAAATTATAATAACAATATATATATATATATATATATATATATATATATATATACTTTGGCTTTATATATATATATATATATATATATATATATATATATATAAAAGCCAAAGAACAAGTTGACTGCTATGATTCATAATAATCTTCATTGCTATGCCAGCTACCTTCGTCCTGATAATGACATCGTCTATCAGAAGTTAGAGGAAGCCCTTAGCATGTTGTCAGGTGTCACGTCGTCGTAAAGACCATCAGTAGTACTGGACGGCCGGGCATCGCAATTGAGAGGAGGATCATTATGGCCTAACTGTTAGCGCGACGGGATACAGATATATAACACCTTGGGTTAAAACTGCAGCTGGGCTAGGTCTGAAAGATGTTTCATCCTTTACTTCGCGGCGTTACTTTTCGGAGCTGCGTCGCCCCGTTAAGCTTAGCGTGCGCACACGCCTAAAACGGCAACGCTTACATTTTTATCTGCACAATAGACGACCGACTCCCCGGTCCTGGCTACTCAATCGGAATTCTGACGGGCATCCGATGACGGACGAAAAAGGCTAACTAATACCGGATCATTGTTTCGTTATTGCCATCAAACCAGTCGATGGCTTCTAACGCCGTCAATGCACTTCGACATAGCATTTCCGGTCAGCGAACGGTCGGAGGCGTGCGGTACGCAAACGTGCATTAACCGATACCATTTCGACTTATGGAGCGTGCACCGGAAATGCGACTATCGTGTCGAATGTCGAATGGCCGTTGTCAAAGGACGCGCATTTGCGGTCACGTGCGATCCGGTTGGGTTACCTTTCACAGAGGGCAGCACTCTACGGTTATATTGCATAGGACGGGGCAATGATTATGATGCTGACGAAGATATTTTTTTGCCAGATCAACATTAATGTCAAGAACATCTGAACGGATTCTTGGAGGATAAATATTTCACCAACACGCCACTTCTTCGTGTCTCTCATTTCGGCCACCCAATATCGATTCCAGGTACAAATGAACGATGATATTCCTACTGGTCTCAATGTCTTTATTTTTAGAAATAGATCAAACAGTTAGCAGGTAGATTACATCTTTAATTTATTTTTCGCTGCTAGATTGACCAACTGTTTTTGTGCTTAATTAAATGCGGCGTGGTAATAAATATGGTTGTTTTCTTCAGCCTTAGACATAAAAACATTGGGATTTTATTGTAGAATGAAACATCCGACAGCAATAGGAAACTTTGCGATTTAATCCCAGAAATATACAATTCAGGCTTTGTCGAGCCTTGTTCTGATATTTATTTACATATGGCGAGTCGATTTCTACCAACCGACTAAACGTCATCCTGAGACTCATCCGTCACACAAACTACTGATACGATGAGTAGAAGTACGCGCGCATCTATCCAATTGACGATATTATAAAGCTTCTCGGCTTAGTTTGACGCGGACAGAATAATCGGATTTACGCGATTCAACGGCCACCTGAAAGGTACTAGTCACGTAACAGGCATGGAGAGCTGACCAGTCTACTGTCTAGCCGAGTACCGGGGAACGTACCCACTCGTCTTCGGCCAAGAGAGCGACTCGAGTGACTGCTAAGGTGAACCGTAGGCGAGCATTTTGACGCGTTGGCGTGCGTAAGAGACGAGACAACTCCGCTTGCGTCGCCCTGACGGAGAACCCGCCGACGGGAAGTAACTTTTTCCCGCCTCCTTAGCGCCCCTCCACCCGACATCCGATTTCCCGAGCGACGAGCAGGCGTCGATCGACGCCCAAAAGGTGACGAAACGCGAAAAGACGTCGTACCGCCTAACGCCCGACATTCGACGGAATCAACTGAGGTACCGCGCGTGTAGCCAGCCAGCCGATGATCGACACTGGAGGCGGAAGGCCAAAAGATCGAGACGAACTCCGACAACAGAACCGCGTTCTCCTCCGAATGGCAAACTTCCTCCTCCACCAGCACTGGGAACCTGCCGCCGCCTCGTCGTCGCCCACCTTTAATTACATTCATTAACACCGGGCCGACCGCGTTCGGCGGCGCTCGTTGCATTCCGGTCGCCGGCGAGCGGTAAACGGAGGAGCGGCGGCAAAGCTCGAGACTTCGTCATTGTCCCTGTTTTTCGCCCGCGACCGCGAGAAGCCCCCGTAGCCAGCCGGTGCCCGCGCCATACGGGAAGAAGACCTATAAAGACCAACCGTGCCAGACGACCTCCGCTCATAGAACACTCGGACGGGCAGCGTGAAAACATCGAGTGTCGCTCCAGCGTCCAGTCAACGGATTGACATCGTTAAGGGAACCCGGTTTTAACCTAACTATCGGCACGCATACCTATCTATCTGAGATATAGATATATAGATATATCATATATTGAGAAAGAGAAAGATAGAGAGAGAAAAAGAAAGAGGGAGCTCTACATATAGATAGTTATCTTAACTCTTGACTGCGGTTAGTTGAACCAGGTAAGTGTCCATAAGTTCATCGTATATATATATATATATATATATATATATATATATCCGCCGTCTAGTGGCCAATTTACTTAGGAGTAGTCTCTGCAAGGTGTAATTGGTGTCATAAGTAATCATCTTAATAATGGGCATTATCACGCATACCGGTGCCACATTATGATGTATTGAATGGGTATCTCAAGGGAAAGGGATGCATTCTTGGCTACGAACGGTTGGTGTTATTTCTAACTTGTTACAATTCGCATATCTACCATATTTGCTGGGAACACCTATATCTGAACATGTTCCACCCCATTTAGGTTTGGCTGCTGACATATTTAGTCGAATTACACCTGGATATAGCTCATAATGATCGTATGCCATTCAGAACTGTTTTCGTTTTCTAAACGAACACGATCACGGAGAGTATTTATTGGCACTCGTTCAAATAAACGATGTTTATACGCGAGTTATGGCATCCATTTTAAGTTAAGGCTGATGGACCTCAAATGGGGCGCGTTAAGGCTGCTTCGTCCTCTTTCTAGCTGGCAGACATAGAGCTTGGATTTCTTGAAGATGACACTCAGCTCTCAACAAAGCAATTATTTTGATGACCTATGTATGATATTTTAACTTCGAAATCAGAAAAGGAGAAAAAAATACATTAATTCGATTAATAACATAACGTCATCAATGAAGGATCTTATCCGATGGCTTCAGAGGGAGTTGCTTTCATTCGTTTCGTCATTTTCCGCGAAAACGAATCACCGCATCATTGTAAGATGCTACTTCCATTGCCGAATGTTGTGTTGCATTCGGCGACATGGCCACCCGCCAACTTACTGCTGACCTTAATCGGCATCGCGTGCGTCACGACTCGACCAACGATCGGATACGTAATCGATGCATCGGATTTATATCGGCGTCCGATTTCGCTCCACGCTGGGTCAGGTGTGCGGTTGCCGCGCGTGCTGCCATCTCGCCTGCAGCAGCTGTCAGCGGCTGTCAGCGGCCGGCTCGAACCTACGTACACGGCGTCGTCGTAATGGTCTTTGGCTCACTCAACTGTCTTTCTTTAAATGGAAATTCGGCCGACGACTCGGGTCCCGAGCCGGCTCTATCAGGGCTCAGCCCGTCATCGAATGGACACGGCTAATGACATCAGGTCTTTCTCATCATGAAGAGCCATCATGAAGAGAGGACTAACCAAGTCCATGATTGCCATGTCCGTATCATTGGTGGTTCATTGTGCCAAATTTATTTATAAAGATATCCTGTTTTCAACTCTAGTGAGTGAGTGAGTGAGTGAGTGAGCGAGCGAGCGAGCGAGCGAGTGAGCGAGTGAGTGAGTGAGTGAGTGAGTGAGTGAGTGAGTGAGTGAGTGAGTGAGTGAGTGAGTGAGTGAGTGAGTGAGTGAGTGAGTGAGTGAGTGAGTGAGTGAGTGAGTGAGTGAGTGAGTGAGTGAGTGAGTGAGTGAGTGAGTGAGTGAGTGAGTGAGTGAGTGAGTGAGTGAGTGAGTGAGTGAGTGAGTGAGTGAGTGAGTGAGTGAGTGAGTGAGTGAGTGAGTGAGTGAGTGAGTGAGTGAGTGAGTGAGTGAGTGAGTGAGTGAGTGAGTGAGCTTAGACCTGCTTAGATTCTGTACTGGTTTCCATCAAACCGTCTAATTGAGGAGGAAATCCCTGGAAAAGCTTGATGATCAGATGTAACATCCTACAGCCGCGGGTAGCATCTCCACTCTTAGTCAAATTTTGACTCAGGACCATAATAAATAGGTCATTTAAAAGTTACTGTTGGGGGTCTGTTTGGTTTCCAGAAGATACAGCGTTTTCATCCGTGAAATACTACAGATATAATCACATCGGGACATTCGTCACAGAAGTAGATTTTTGAAGCCTTTACGTCATCAGCTCAACGACGAAAGATGCGAGCAGCACGTTAATCCTTTGTTGTCATTCAGTTATTTGCTTGCCTTCCTTTGTGTGTTATTGCCTTAGTTTAATGCTGCCCGTGCACAACTAACTATTTCCAGCTTCTAATCCCTTCTTTATTCAAAATGTTATTCTCTTCGTAGTCTTCGTAATTCTGATATAAAACATAGTATGGGGTTCCCGCAACAGGTGAAAGGTATAATATCGTCCCCAATAGAAATATCCTGTATATTCTGCCCCAAGTAACTATCTATCCAAGGACCATCTGATTCTTGGGTAATGTTAGTTGGCAAGTATAATATTGTATCCATAATAGCATAGATAATTCCTCCGCAGTGTAATAACTGTATTTATGGATTTGTTTTCTTAAAACCTCATCGCTTCAACAGAATACAGAAACCTGAAATAACCAGCCTCGTATCATTTCTTTGATGGCCAGTTAATAAATCCTATATAGCGTTAATTAATCACACTAATTTGCTGTAAAATAGTTTAAGTATATATTACATTCATGATATTTATTT
>JAODUP010000504.1:120000-157500 GCA_025642065.1 Paralvinella palmiformis | reverse complement strand
CATAGAACAACTTAAAAGTAAGCCGGTGCTCATCGACCATGGGAATGTTTGGGCGCTAAGATTACTTATATTTACTGTATAATGGATGCAATTCCATGGAATTGGCCATGTTTTTCAATTGCTGGATCTAATTAGGTTAACTAAGCATAGAACAGGAATTGATATTTAATTCAGGGGAATATGAGCGAAAAATGCTAATTGAAATTCCTTCATATCGAATTAGGGACGTTTATAAGTTGAAAAATGAACCGAAATTCTTTCATCAGCTACCATCTTATGAATACAAGAAAAACAGGGTTTTTTTAATTGTTCCAATTATACAGAAGGAGGAGCATCTGAAAATATGCCTGAAACAATTTATTTCGGATTACTTCACAGTTCGTACACATACACGGATCAGAGATCATACACCGTCTGGATCATCAAAATCGACCATAGATGACGCAGTATAAAATATTATAATTGAAGCGAATCGCCTTTTACAACAACTCGAATATATTAAGCAGTTTGTCCCGGATCCAAAGTTACTTCGGTTCAAAGCGAAATAACTGAGCAAATGTTACTTTTAAAGTCTTGGACAATTAACAAACACACACTGAGGGAGAGAGGAGACAGAGAGAGAAGCAGATAAAGAGAGAGGGGGAGAGAGAGATACCTATTTACGGGGTATTACTAGGGACTTCATATTGTTTCGGTGTCTAGAACGTCGTACGACTGCCAATACAAACCTTCTTTGGAACAAATCGCTCGAGCGAGGGTTCAAATGGACCCTTGATTTAATTGATTCTTCTAGATAAATGTTAGTTGCAGCAGACCAACTAACCTAAATTAAAAACAGGTCACAGTTCGATTGAGTCCATCGTTTGACAATATGAGACAAGGTAAACGGCAGGTAGGACGTAATGGTGAACACATGTCTCTGGTGAGGTAGGTGACTAATTAAGACAGGTTATACATCTAATTATGTAACAGATGCAATGGAAGGTATTCCACCAATTGAACCCTAAGAGCTAATTCCATGACTTTCGCGTGTGGATTTATGCCAAAGATTTAAATTTTTCTATTTGTCATTGTTACCGGGCAATCTTCAGTTGATCCTAGCTTTAAAATCGTTACCACATAGCATATTATACGGATATTTTTCGGGGCGTCTGCTGTTATTAGCTTGATCCTTATTCGGGATAATTAGCACACATATGTATGTAAGCGGCGTTCGTGGTTATGGCGATGGAATAAGACGGACTGGAAATGAGTGTTTGTGGTAATGAGTTATCCCCGGGAATACTTCCGTTAACAAATGGCTGGCTCTTTTCGATGTTCACGACGACATCTACCGCGAAGAAAAGCTCCTTTAAGCAACGCTGGAAGATGAAAGGTATACGCGTTGCTTTGACCATTGTTGCCCGGGAGTGAGCCACGAAATTCAGATATGGCTACAGGTCATTCCGTGTCCGAGATTAATCCGCCACCGTCCCACCTTAAGCCGGCCAGTTCGTTTCCCTGTGGTAATTAGATGCGGATTTCCACATATTTCTGACACCTGGGATGACGTACAAGCCACAAGGGTATTATACGGCGAGTCACGTACGACGATCGTCGCCTCAGACGGTTCGGATACACAAGCATGCACGTACGGACACATACGGACACATACGCACGAAGGCATGCGCATAGGAGCCTATGCCTGTAAATACCTAGGTTAATGAAAGAACGCTATAGAGTGAGCGGGATTTTTTTCAGCCTCGAAGCTGGTCACACCTGGGATTTATGCCAAATCCACGACTACTAAATGGAACATCCCAGGTAACTTGTTAGGATTCGATGCCAGACCGGGAGATTTCAGGGCAGTATTCTATTGTCTGAGCTATGGGAACAAGGAAAATAACATAAATAGTCCATACCCAGAGATGGCCACCGAAATCTGTCTCTGAGTTAATTCTCCATTTGATTCATAGTCGAGATCAAATGTTATAAAAGTTATCATCTGTCATGTTATTGGTGTTTCTTCCGCCTGCCTATGGTTGTCTCGTCAACAGGTATGACCATCTTATTAAATAAATACCAATATAAATATATATATATATATATATATATATATATTGAGTAGAACACTAGCTTTAGCCCGGGATAGAATATTCATCTACAGAATTGGAGCTTTGAGGTTAGAATTCCAAACTGACTCCAATCCTCACATTTCATTTAACATTAGAAGACCAAATACGTAGCTGAGTTCATGTTGCATCGATGAATTTAATTGTATAATACGCCAGTTCTAATTAATTACATTGTAGTCGATACTAATTTGTATAAAACATTTATCTATCTACAATCTTATTACGATGTGATAATAAATATATCCCGATTAGAAAATGTCAAAGTAACATTCTCATTAGAGAGAGATTGCAAATCGTTGTTCCACACTATCTTTTCATATACTAAATATTTTATTTTTTAAGCTAAACTTTTTTTTGTTTTGACAATCCAAACATTAACAATTCCTATTTCCAGCTGTGGAGTTTTGAGTTAACTTGCTATTATTTTGGGTGGTTATTTCCCTGAATAATATACTTGTTACCTTCACATCCAAATAATTTATTTACCTAATAACTGTAATTAATGAAGACGGTTATACTTATCAATGGTTTCCACAAAGACTAGGAAATCGATTGTTTTTGTTTGTTTGTTTGTGTGTGTTGTTTGTTTGATTATTTGATTGTTTGATTTTTTCATTGTTTGTGTAGTTGTTATTTTATGTGTTGATTGATTGATTGATTGATTTTTAATTGTTTGTTTGTTTGTTTGTTTGTTTGTTTGTTTGTTTGTTTGTTTGTTTGTTTGTTTGTTTGTTTGTTTGTTTGTTTGTTTGTTTGTTTGTTTGTTTGTTTGTTTGTTTGTTTGTTTGTTTGTTTGTTATATGCCAAATTGGTATGCAGGGTATATCAGATTTTCATCTCTATACATAATTGCTAACTGAACAGCGGACTTCGTTTTTGAAAGTGTAACGTATGTTTGTTTTGAGAGCTAATAATAATATATAGAATGAGATATAAGAACAGTCAGATAACGTTTCTATGACATCAGCGGATGTTGTTGTTGTTCTGTGACTTTCTGTTTTAGTAGCCTCGATATAATGGACATATAATTTTTGAAATAAGAGTAATACGTTTCATTCTTAATTCTTGATTTATTCTTAATTCATTCCTATTTTATTATGAACCAAATTTACTGTTTATAAAATAAAGGTTTACCTTTCCCCCAAGTTGGCTACATCGTGAACAAGTGTGGCTGAAAGTGAGTGTGAAAAGATCGATAACAAATTACTTTTTAATAAAACATGAGAAAAGACAAAACATTACTAATCATCTTTAACTCATCACATCTACGGTCTACTGGAGCTCAAAGATGGCGCATGCGTCAAATTGGCTAAATCCTGGTGACAGCAAATGATCAGGTTGAAAGATTATGTCGAAGAATAAAACATCTCACAAAAACAGGTAACACTGAGATTCGATCCGATGACTTGAAAGTGTGAAGTGTCAGGTGCCAACATATACGTTAAACTAGATTAGAAAATGGTAAAGGATAAGATAATCATCATTGTGTATAGGACACTTACTAATTGATATTATCATTTAGATCTTTGTGGAAGGTTTGTCGTCATAGAAAAACCTCATGTTTATGATGTTGTCTGTGTGTGTCTGTGTGTGTCTGTGTGTTTGTATATATATATATATATATATATATATATATATATATATATATATATATATATGGGGGTTCTGTGTATGTGTCTGTGGCTGCGCCTATGCCTGTGTCTCAGAGAGAGAGAGAGAGAGAGAGAGAGAGGAGAGAGAGAGAGAGAGAGATTGTGTGCACTGACGTTTGTAAACAATCAGCTGCTGATGAGTAGCGAGGTAGATAAATTCGTATACTCAATGATGTGATTAAACTCCATATTTCGTATTAAACTTGTTAAAGTGTCTTTGTTTACGGCTTCGCCAACGCATAATTAACAGATTAACATTCTGGGCTTATCCATAATTCTCATAAACACATCATAAAGAAATTAAAAAAATGGTGCACATTAAAACAAATTAAATCATATTTTAATAATTAAAGTAAATTCCATCCATTTCTACAAAGAAAACATACTTTGATTGTAAAATGATATGTATATCTACGCGTAAGATTGGTTTTGATAATAAAAACATGTTCGTAATAATTCGAGATAAAATAGTGCACTAAGTATGATGGTCTTATTTACAATGTGTGTTATCTGCTACAGAATTATTATAAAGAAAATAGCAGAGATGACATAAATGTTGTTGATCCATTCGCAAAATGCATAACAAAGACTAATATTGATATGAGCCTATTCTGAACAAAGAAAATACATATCATACACAGTTTATGATTTGTTGTAGGTTAGTCTGGCAGATAGGCTTGTTGCGGGGTTTTATTATTAACATAATCGAGATTCACACAGTAGTTTAACTGATTGTTTGATGGGACACATATCTCTGGCACCACAGTTCGAATTCAGCCATGGCTATGTCTAAATGATGTTTCATCTTAAAATTAATCCCATTTCATTTGGACGTCGCTTGAACTATTTACTCCAACCGTGTGCACAAAACTGGCAGCAAAACAACAACTTTTCCCGTTATTCATTAACGATAAAATCACAATCGGCCAATGAATTTAAGTATCAAGAAAAATAGTTTGTGTTTGTTTTTTATTTTTTTAAACTTCTCAATTGTATCTTTTAAACGCGACATTATTACCAGACCCTGTTTAGAGTATATGGTTTATTGATAGTCGTTCAAATCACCAATATCTATTTAATCATATTTCACAACAGTTCTGCAAATCAATCAAATCGATCGATTTTATATTGAATGTTATTTTATGTTCGATTCAATCCTCGGATTAGAGAAAATCCACAGAGGTGTAACAATAGAAAAGAAACCTTTTACTGGTGCGTCGTTTCGTAAACATCGTTACCTTCACATTTCAGAGTTCTATGCAACATGGCCCGTCCGGGACACATAGGCGTGTTGCTCACCGTGTGCGCGTGCGTCGTCGTATTAACGCTGTTGGCGAGGACGAGCGAGGCACAAAACGCCAGAGAGTATTCTCTTGGAATGACAGCCGTCGAACCTCCAAGAAGACCTGAACATTTCCGTAACATTCAGGAGCTAAACAAATATCTGGCGGAGCTACGACAATATTATACAATATTAGGCAGGCCGAGGTTAGTTATTACTGTTTTATTTCGGAGTACTCGTTGATTGATTGATTGATTAATTGATAGATTAATTAATTAATTTATTTATTTATTTATTTATTGACCGATTGACCTATCAATTGATCGATCGATCGATCGATCGATCGATCGACCGATTGATTGATTGATTGATCGATCGATCGACCGATAGATAGATAGATAGAAAGAAAGATAGATAGATAGATAGATTGATTGATTGATTGATTGATTGATTGACTTATTGATTGATTGATTGATTGATTGATTGATTGATTGATTGATTGATTGATTGATTGATTGATTGATTGATCGTCTAGTTTATCGATTGTCTAGTTTAATGATTGTCTAGTGTTTTGATTTCTAGTTTATTGATTGTCTCCTTTGTAGTTTAGTTGATTGATTTGGGTAATTTAGTTATTCATTCATTTATGTTCGTGTTTGTATGTGTGTGTTTCGCTCTATATATATATATATATATATATATATATCCCTTTCTCACTCTCACTGGTTTTATTTGCTTTTTTATACAGATGATAATATTAATCACTTACTTTATATATGGGTAAGCATTTTCCTACAAAGAAACAATGGTGCATCAATCAGGAGATGTTAATACAACTGATACGTTTATTGTTACAGGTGAAGGGAAAGCTTTTTATCCTGTAATATACTTATATCAAATGAAAGCTTATTCTGTAACAGAGTTGCGTGTATCCCGAAAATTTGTGGATTCTATTAATAGTATTAAACATCAATTTATAAAACAATCCGCAGATGGGCTAGTAACCTAATCGATTAGAGCGTGTGATCCAGTATGATAAGAAGAGTTTATATCTAACCAAATAACTCGCAAAGTATTTTCTATCGAATATGCCATCTACTGAAGATTAGAAATAAATTTAGAATTAGTCGCCGAGGTGAAGCAGCAAATCATAGACCGTGTGCATCTCATTTAACTTATTATTACTACGTATGGCTTTTAATAATTAGAAAATAAAACTGCGCTTTATTCAGGTGTTTATGCGTATACTGTCAGCGCTACTTTGATGGCGACATCACCGATAGTAAACAAAGGACAAAAATAGTCTGTATTCCATTTGTAAACAATGAAACAATGAGTTTTAATTCCTCTAAAAGGATTTCGTGACTCGGTGACATTTTGCTATCTGACTCCAGCATTATTCGGAAATATACGCGTCACACTTCTAAAGACTGGAAAGAAGCGATCAAAGAAATAAAACATATCACAACTTAGTATCATCTGTGTCGCTAGGTTATTTTACTATCATCTAATCGAGTTATGAACGGATACTATCTTCGACTCCTGGATCTATTCACAACCTTTGGATATCTTCGGTCAGTGGCAGAAGTAACGGACCAACCAATAAGGAACCGGATAGCTTTGGGGAATCCCCAGTAGGGCCTACCACACTGCCGTCCATGACCATGCAGGCGTAGAATCAGGTTTGACGAAAGCTTTGGCTCAGTTTCAAAACAAAATATTTTGAAATCACATCGACATTTCGACTAACAATTGATGCAAAGTTTAATATTGCCATTCAATATCGTTATGATGGTGATTGGTGATTTACGGCTACTTTTATGCACATGGGAGGCTAAAGGGATCATTATAAAAATTTGATACTAGTCTAGTAAAAAATCTGGCATATTTCCAAATGATGTTTATCTGAAGTTTTTGACCACACAAAGTACTGGGAGTTTAATTGGCAATTTGACTTCAGTCCAATTATGTCTGATCCTCTCGCCAATTAACGGAAAGGAATTTCGACAATCCGCTAATGTCCAGAATACTGAATATTTGAGGCATTCAGAGAGGGCAGTGGGAAGGGTGTTACGCCGCAAGCCTCCCAGTCGAGGTTCGAGTTCCATTAATACCGGTGTTTGTTGAATGTTTCCACGGGATGTCACGCCTCCACAATACGACCAACGCCGAAGCCAAACAAACTCTATATAACCTCGTCATTCCGAAGTATGGACAATAACATACTGAGTTAGTCGCCTTTCGTAAAATAGATTAGTTTTAGCTGTGCGAGTTTCCAGAAATAACGAGGTCGTTGCCCGTCACCTTTACGTTAAATGGATACGGAAGAAAATATTTACGACGGACATAGACTAGATAAGCCGGTTTATGTTAAAGAAGCATTATCATAAATGTATTTGTGGAAACTCTACGCGTCTCGTTAGAAGACTATACCAGGTAATCCTCAACGTATTAAGTTGGAGAGATACCTGTAATGATACTATTCTTATTGGGTTTTCCCCATAATTACAGAAACTAGCAATTATCGAATGTCCTTATCCAATTATCAAATGTTCTTACTGACTAGAAAAGTTGATACATATTCTAACGTTCAGCCTAATTCAATCCCCAAATAAAACACATTAGTGGCGAATTTCGATTTATCCGTATGTTTCTTCGCTGTTGTCACTGATATAGACTCATCTAAGTGCAACCTCACTAATAAAGGCATTAAAGCCAAAGCCATTACTCATCAGTAATTATTGATTCATTACCTAGCGGGCTTTATGTGCTGAATTTCGATATAAACGGCCGGTGGACCGTCGCACTTTGGTTCAAACGAGGTTTCGCTGTGGATTCTTCCCAGGAATGTTTTAGCGACTCAAAACGACATTATTTCAGTTCAGTTCAAATCGATTTGGGGCATCCATACGGGCTATAAGTTATAAAAACTTTAAGGCGATGTAACGTTGAAATGCCACGTTCAATAACGACGTTACACGCGAAGACGAAACCAACCGGTGCATCTTCTTCCAATGGAAGATGGAGAACTGATATAAATAATACGGTTTGGCACGAAGCCCTTCCCGTGGCCTAGTATACTAAGTTCCATTGAAAAAGACGCGCCCGATTTATATTTGTGAACTTCCTTCTATGTTACCAAGAACAATAGCCCTAGAGTAATACATAGCGTGCCGACATTTATCAGAATATCCTCAAATACAGGCGGTCCGATATATTTGAACCCCCCCCCCCCCGCTACGGATCGGGTAATTCTATAGTCGTAGTTTTCCGAAATAGCAAAATGGTATTTTTGTTGCAAATGACGTAACGAGGACTTGTATTGCTGGCGCATGCAGAACAAACTAGTCCATCAATGGATTTGCCATCAGGATTAAACACATTCGTCGGTTCTGTTAACACACTGACTTCGAATACTGTCTCATATAAGAGGCGCTTAGTCCCTTACGATCCGTGTGATAGACAGTCTATTTGTATCGATCAGTGGCAGTTTGTTTTCTCAACTTACGACGCCGTGTCTTAACTCGAAAGTGTCTGAATGCACGAGGCTAAACTCGTGATAGGTCGGTCGGATTAGCTCAGCAGTAAAGTGCTGAACTCCGAGGCAGGCGCTCTTCAGGTCGAATCCCTCAACCGGCTACTGATCTTTCGGGTGCTCACTAGTTGATTGTCTACACAATAAGCAAGTAACTGATTGGATGATATAAGTTTATTAATATATAAATCATAGAGTTTTCACTATATATATATATATATATATATATATATATAAGCATGTTAAAATGGATATAGCGAGACTTTCAATGGACCAAAAAGTTTGTGTACGTAATCTTGGATAATTCTCAGGTTGATCCCTGGTCCGGTTAGCAACTGGATTATGGGCGGTTCAGTCAGTAGTTGTGGGGCGGCTTGGCATCTTCCTGATCTGCCATTCGCTGGTATACCCGCCACTACTCGTGACGTCAGAGTGACGTTACTGCCAAGCCGACTACGGCGTTCGATTGTTAATTGATGCGCGCGCCATCTATCGGACGGCGACGACCACGGCGAAACCATCAACCTAAATTAGCTTTATTAACCCCGGGGTCACGTCGACCCTCACTTTTTCCGCCGAACGGCCCCCGCTCTCGTTCAGACTTAGATTTGCATTGCAATTAATGCCGGCTCCGCGGCTCGCGCAGACGGCTACCAAATTAATGGCGACGCCGGGAGATGAAGGCACCCCCCCCCCGCATTGTCTTCATCAGACGGCACCACTGACCTCTGACTTTCCGCGGGGTACGTGGAATCGGCCGACCAGTGTCGGATACGTTTTCGGATTAATTGAGACCCGCGCCAAAAGCCAGGATGATCGCCAGCCGACAAACAACATCTCCAACCAAATAAACTAATTAATCGTGTTCCATGATCCCCCCCCCGGGAAGTCCTAAAACGTTGAACAACGACGATGACATTTCTGACCCGGGCCGTAAAGGCCAATGCCGTGAATGGAATTTTGCGCGGTTCGGTTGCCACCGGAAGTCGTTTCGCGACCGACCGGCGTCACGTGATCGGCGAACCAAAGCGAGGCTCGTTCAATGGCATGCTGCTTTGTTCTGGTTGACCTCAGACAAGCGGCTACCGCGGTGACTTTTATGGGAGATGTTATATGCGGTCCCGTCACCCGGTTTTCCCCCTCTCATTTGGGAACCTTCTGCCAATGTTAACATTATAAGCCGCTTAGAACAAAGTAGTATACTTATGGGTGTTATGCTTTTTGCTACACATAGTGAAGCATGGAATAGTTGTTTAAGTGCTAATACATACGATTCGTGTTGTTAAAGTTTTATGTTTTCGGCATATTGAGTAATTTGCAAAAGCGTTGAGTCGTGTGTTGAATGTGTAATGAAGTTAATATTGGTAATACGAAAGCAATTTTAGTTTTTTGTTATTTATGTAATCATATTTGTATACTCTCTGCTAGTATCTGTTCACACGAGCGTGCGAACGAACAAATAAACACACACACACACACAATCACATACATACCCTCACCCGCACACCTATATAGACATTTCAAGCACGACAAATCTAAAACAAGTCAAACTCCACAATTGGTTATTTACAGGGAATTATCTGTTTGACATTAATATCTTTAACAGGTTCGGACGGAGCACGGATAGACTTACACAAAACGTCGCCGATCACCGGAAGTCCGGCCATATGAAGCCACTACACTAACAAGATGTAATCCTTACTGCGCATGCGCTGCTAAGATCCGCTGTTCTACGAATGTAAGTTTGTTTTTACGAGGATTTGATACTCGTCGGCTTAATCTCTACTTAAATAGGCCAGAAAAATAGCCGCATTATTTATTTAAGGCCATGCTTAAAATTGGTTGAAGCTTATTCCGGAATGATTTTTTGTTGTTGTTATTTTGCTCGTTGCGGTGGCTAATTGCATTTACATATTGACAGAAACTTGAGCATACAATGTTACTGACCGCTAACGATTACCATAAAGAAACTTGGAATTTTTAGTAAACGCAGTGATAATGAACCCCGTTAGTACAAGGATTTATATAAATCGACAGGCTTTTTTACCCAATAAGACATTATATGCTTATCAAGTATATATTACACCGTTGATGTTTTGTCGTTTTGTCTTTTCGTTTATTTACCTTCGCAGGCATCTTTATAAACCGAAGCAGAGAGATAATAAAGACGCTTTACAAATGAGTCTTCAGGTGAAACGTTTGGCTCTAGTACAATAATTCCTACGATGTATTCCGACTGATTGTGACCCAGAGGCGAGCTGACGTGGCCGTTTTCATAAGTCGCCATTTTGATTCGTTCGCGCAGAGCTAGCCGTCGTTCTCTCGTGTTTGGTTGCGCAAGTCTCTGTACTCGATGTGAACGCTCAGTTATGTCATATACTTAGGTTTTGTGCGAGATCGAACTGCACTGCGAGTAAACGAAATGGCCCCGAAAATTCTGCGCACGGTAGGAAACCAAGAAAGCCGACTCTACCTTCTATTTATGAGTTAGTTTCATTCGATGTAAACGATAAGTATTTTTTGTTGTGTTCACCTGATGGTATCTTGGAGTTAGTTGTACTGTTTTCGTGTGATCGTTTAGTTCAGTGTGTCTACTACCTGTCACTATCTGGTGATGGTCTGGTGGAGCTCTTACCTGGTGTAATTGGTCCCAACATCATCAAACGTGTCGATTAATTACGGTGAATGGGTTCAGCTCAGCTCAGAGAATTATACTGTCTTGTTGGTTCCGTGTTGCTATGACTACCGTTTGTTGTAATAAATTGTTAACCTTTGTAAACGATGTCTTTTCATTTCTCTGCCGATAGCAATAAAGCATAGCACACTATGAATTTATAATTTATTGATGTATATATCGAACTGCTCGCGTCGTTGGCGTACGCGCTGACTCCAGTGCAGTCCTACGCATCCTTTGTTGTGGGGATTGTTCTCTCTTTGTTTCCTTTAGCCTAGACAGAAATTCAGCAACTAAAAGTATGGCTACGCTGTTATCTTTTATTATAAAAAAAAACCAGTGAATGACTTTGTTAATCTACTTCTGATAGCATGCCCGCAATCTATTTCTTGATTATCTGATAGACCCCAAACACAAACACAAAAGATGGAAAGAGTCATACACCTATATAAAAGAAGCGCGAACAAATGCTTGTTAGAGATATAAACAAATATTCGGACGCATGCATCCGCCCTCAACCCGACGCTCGGGTGATAATTGTTCACTCATCTAGTGTCTTTGGCACGGCCGTAATACCTTTAGCGGGTTTCCTATGGCGAAGCAGGACTTCGAAGAGCTAGTCTTCGTGCTCACATTTACGAGGCTGCACTTAATTCAGCGTGAGGCTGACACACAAAACGGGACCGAACGCCACGAAACAGCGCGTTTTGCCAGTAAACAGTATGATTGAAACAAGTGAGAACCGAAACAAGATATTGCACACAAAATATAATACGATGCAATCCCACCAAACATAGAAGTAATACAATAGACTACTAACTAAAGCTGTTCATGAAAGTAACACAACATAAGGAACACGTATGTGGACATGGATCTATTTATATTTCGCTTTAAGGGTACATATTTATGTTTGTTATCATGTTTCTGACTATATTTCTAAATAATTGACTGTCTCTCACTATATATATATATATATATATATATATATATATATATATATATATATATATATATCCATCTTTCTAAAAACTGTCCTTCATACATATGAGTAAATATATATATCTTTATGTGTTTACTATTTGTGGTTAGATTAAGTTATTTATTCATTTAAAGCAGTTGCCCAAGGCAGAGTGCCGTCACTAATTATAATAACTTATTGACTTCCGGTTACGTTCATTAGAAAAATGTCTCTTATAATTACTAGACAAATTCTTACGATGTCCATTAACTGCCACACTACTGCCAAAGGCATACATCTTGCCAAAAGGTAGACTAATGGAGTAAAAATCATCCTCTCCCATCGAAATGGTTAGTGGCTTCGCGACATTTCCTCATTGACTCTTAGTCAGTCTGGAATTTAATGGTCTCCGGCCACATCATTTCATTAATACGCATATACAATGAAATGATAAATCGGTTGGATGAAAAACAAAATCAGATAAAAGATAACGGTAAAAGCCTAGTACACTAAAATGTATACATCGTTATTCAGCCTCCAGTATTCAGAAGGGGATGAAAATTAATGACTACAATCTGATGTGCGCGCAAAATGTGCACGTACTTGTTTGCAATTAGCTGCAATAGTATTATTATTATTATTATTATTAACCGCATTTAGTTGGAATTTATGGAGACCATTCCGATCTGCGATGTCTAATAATACACGGTAGTCGTACAAAAGGTAAACAACTCGCAATATTGATTGGTTTCCGTTGATCGTACTCATCAAATTGGAGCTTTAATTCGAACCGAGCCCTGAGTTTTAATGACAGTATCTTTAAGTTGAATACCAATACACTCAAACACTCGTTAAGCTAGTCTACAGATGGATACGAGCAAAAGTGTTATAATAATAATAATAATAATTATAATAATAATAATTATAATAATAATAATAATAATTATAATAATAATAATAATAGCCGAAATGCTAGTTTTTAACGTGGCTGGCAACCTCAAATGTGGGAGACGTATATGGTCTATAATTTAAAGCTTCCCCACGGAGACTAATTCTAACTAAATTTAGAATTTAGAATAAATGGCATCTTCCGTGGAATAAACCTTGCCAGTTGCCTGGCTGGATGAAAAACTCCCCCTACTATAGTGCCACGGCCGAGGCGTGAGCCTGCGACCTCCGACAGAGAATGACCATAGCCATAGGTAAATAGTCTCACGCTCTACCCATGAGGCCAAAAGGCCGATTATATAAACTGCTTTCAATTAATACAATCGAAATGAGGATAGAACAAAGTTGAAATACTACTACTCGATTATAAAGGTGTCATCTTAGGATTTAACCTAAAACAAATGTTTACTCAAATCCTACTCTGACATATAAAGTATTCATAGCACATTGTATGTATTTAACCGATCAGAACTATGATCGTCTATAACAGTATTGATGTTTATAATACATGGATATTCTAATACCGTTTTGGCGAATTTCGGGTTCTCAGCAGCCATCATGATTATATATGACATTCTCATGAATATTTGGTGCTCTCCATTGTCTCTCAGCAATTCGAATATTTTGCTATCCATAAGTAAATGTTACAACATCCTGTGACAAATCGGTTCTGTTCAAGAAAAAGCACAAAGTTGAATCCTACCACTTACCGGAAGGGAATTGGAAAAGACAACACATTAGGAATCTGCTTATTAATAAGTTATATAGAGGGAAGTTGTTTCAATCGGATCTGGTTGCAGGTAATTATGTATGATATTCATATACCTTTGTAAATAGAAAAATATAGATTTCCTGGCAAAGAAAGATAAACCTGGCATCAAATTGGTTTGTTAATAACTTATTTTGATTTGTCAATTAACATTGTAAACAATGATTAATATAGTTCAATGATAAGCTTAGATCTATTATAGGTTATACTTGATGACTTAATAGAGATCCTATGTTTAGGAATAATTTCCCAAACAAGTCTATAGTCTGTTATTGCTTATACACATGGAAAATGCTGATATATATATATATATATATATATATATATATATATATATATATATATATATAAACCTAGTAATGCTGTGACTAACCTGAGACCTTCATTACAAAACTCTTTTTTAATTCTCCTTAGTGGACTATTCATTGAGGACCGTCATTCAGTTGATGGTAAGATCTATACCGTTCCATAAATATGAATAAAATTTGCATCGTCCTAAATAAAACATTCAGAGACATGACTTTCTATTGGTGAATGTGCAGGCCGGAAAGACACACCTTTATTGCTAATAGACTCGCCTCTTCCTCATCAGTAAAACACTCATATTAATGGAAGAAGCACCTAGCTGGCTTTGGTTTGATAGTTACAATCAGACAGGGGTGCGTGGGGGATGACTTTAAATGCCTAATATTTTAGTTTGTGCTGGCCAATAATTTCATTAACACCACAGAATAATCAGAGGATTAGCCAGATGTTACATTTCTAAATGTGCACTTGACCAAAACTAAACTATACACGTCCACGTTATTAGCAGTATCGTACGCCGGATGCTGCAACCGCAGTTAATTGAGTACACGACTGGTATGATGTATTTGTTACATACGATAATGAAATTGGTGTGCTCGATGTATAGCATGTGTCTGTGTGTGCCTGTGTGCGTGCGTGTGCGTGTACATATCTCTCTCTCTCAATGGAAAATATGTTTATTTGAATAACATGGAAGACAAATTGAACAAAGCATCATGAATTTTCAAAATTGATATATAACAGCAGATTATAAAGCAAATTTGCATTGTTTGCTTTTCGATCCGTAGTAATTCGCAAAAACAAATATTCTCAGAGAGGCAATAAATAACAGTCAAATCCTGCATCCAAACAATCTGTAAAAGCTCGCTACTGGTATATGGGATAAAATAATTCATCTGCTAAATATATTTGGCTTGAAACAAACATATTACTCAAATTCATCAAGGAACAGATTGCACACATTCCAAACACAATAAGAAGAATCAGACTACGGTTACACGGTGATGATGTTATGAATCTAAATGATAAAGATACAGCATTCGAAGGGAATTAGCCGTGATGATCCCGTGTTAGACATTTTGAGGGTATCTTAATACAGCATTATATTCCAATGGACGTTGACATTGCTATGCAGTTGTACGCGACAAGCAACATACTGGCGGAAAACCTCCCGGTAATGGGCTGTTCTTAGAATTAGGGAATATCATTAACTGTACGATTATTCAACATTGCTTCCACAACAAACCAATTGATGGAGATCGCAATGCCGGTTCAGGTACAGTTGTCTGCAGTTGATGTTCTGTTATGATGTGGACCACGATCTGAAACATACAATGCATTAAAATCTCATTATTAAAAAACATACATGAAACACGATTCGATTCATGGAGAAATTATCTAAATATAAAGTCGTGATTTTTTAAAGAAGTATATTACTAATTTCGCTTAATCATACATATCAAGATAGCCTAAAATATCCCAATATTAATAAATCGGAAAATATTTTCCAATCTCTTACTTTAATTTTCCTCTTTTTCCGTGGAGACATAGAGCTGTTGGGCTGCTCTTCCTTCCTCCTCATACCAGTCCTCCTTCTTCTTCTGTTCTTCTTCGTCGTCATAATCCCTGGCCAACCTGAGACACCTGAGAAAATTCTCTCCCAAAATTGCACTAATATAACACAGCATTGTAATGCCCCTAAACATTTGAGACACCAATATATCGGTTGAGCGATTGATATAATTAACCTTTTCTAAAATTAAGACAAAATCTGAAAACGGGAAAGCGTTGATATTTCTATATAGGTAAGTGCTAATTTTCTATATCTTGTCATGAACTGAATAAATCATATTGCTATAGCCGTTCTTGAATTTGAGTTCACCTGTTGGTTGTGCGTGTTATCATCACCCTATGGGTGCCTGAACTGAGCGTGGTGTATTGCCATAATAGTATATTGAGAGACCTTCTAGATGGTATAGTAAGAATACACCTGCTGCAAAGAGACACAGGACGGCTGAGGATCAGCGCCAATTTGTAAGTTAATTATGAATTGTTCGAGGGAATTATAATTCAATTTAAAAATACCCTTGCCTCTGCCAAATGAGAACATTACAATAAAAAGATCAAATCATGCAAGGTAAATCGAAGGACTGTTTTCGGTGTTGCAAATAAGGTACTACATAACAATCAGTCTGTCCTCCAAGATATGTTTAACTTAAATATATGGCACATTGTTTTATCACAGATATTAAATGTACATAAGGAATTCCCTTCCAACATTTTATCACATGGTATGCCATTGGTAGAAGAGCTCTGGGTGTCCATGATGGATATATTCTAGCCTATTACAGAGATTGTTATCAGAGAGTTACTGAAAAGATCATCTAATGTTGTTTGTGTAGTTGATTTTATGCCTGCATGACTTGTGAAAGATTGTCAGCATGTTTTGATAAGCCCAATTACAAAAACAGTTAATAAATCATCCTACTGGTTGTCTCCCTAATGTCCATGAAAGCATCCCTTATAAAACCATTAATATAAAAAAACAGTTTGGCGTCAGAAATCTCAACACTTGAAATCAAATCTCGGCGATAGCAGGTCTGAAAGGTGTATCGGCCTATTTAGCCTACTTGGCCACAACACTGGCATCAAACATATCTAACAGTTTTAGCAATAATTATAGAAAGGACAGCTCTTTTCTGCCTAACCAAATTTTTATTCAATAATAACCTTAAAGAATCATTACAGTCAGTAAAAAAGGGGTCACAGCATTGAGCCGGCCCGGGTACAGGTAAAACGTTATATTATGATGTGAATTTATCAAGGTAAGTCAGTTTTACTTTTTCTTCTGGACTTGTCTGCTGCATTTGATAGAGTTGACCATAATGTACTTTTCTCTAGGTTGAAAGACATATTTGGTATATCAGGTAATAGCACTTCCATGCTTACCCACAACTATATATATATATATATATATATATATATATATATAGAGAGAGAAAGAGAGAGAGAGAGAGAGAGAGGGAGAGAGAGAGAGAGAGAGAGAGAGAGAGAGAGAGAGAGAGAGAGAGAGAGAGAGAGAGAGAGAGAGAGAAAGAGAGTGGAATCATCGAAGAAACCGGGGAGAACCAAGAAAACTGACTAATGTGAGCTCTGTGTCAATTTTTGGCTTAATCATATGTGAAATGGTTATCACAACATCATGATTGTTCTGTTCTGTGTTTAGACAATGGCGTTTTACAGATGGTATCTGTGCCAATGACAGATTTGCGACACTACATAATTGCACAACTTCCAAATATGGCGCGATATAATTAAGTTTAAGACAAGACAAAAATGACAAATGAGTTTATTTCCAATTTACACGTATATACATCTATAACATTAAATGTAACACAGTAATAATAAAAACCCGAGAGAATGTTAATTGGGGGACCTGGTGTAGCATACAATATTTTCGTCCCGGATGTAACGTGTCAAATCAAGTGTCCAACATATAATATTGCTATTCATATATGACCTGGCCGTGATTAGATCATGGAAGCGCCACCTGAATACCTGTGTGAATTCGCATCCATTACAAAATCATCCCGAAAGGTCACTCTGTCAGACACTATTGCAGATACCCGTATCTCGGGCTCAAGTCATATAGCGATTAGGCTTTTGATTGTCCAGTCGCCATTTTGTGGAATAGGTTGGCGGTGGATATTAGAAATTCGCATCTCTTCAAAAACCTAAATCTATTTTAAAAACTAATATTTTCAAGGTTGCTTTAACCGATAAAAAATGACTTTTTGTTCAAGTCTGTCATTAGTTTGGCTTGTGAGGGCACTGTATTAAATCTACCTTATTGTTATTATTATTATTATTATTATTATTATTATTACTATTTTCATCATCATTATTATTATATAGTCTGCTGTTTACTTAACAAAACTTGTGGTAGCCACCTCAAAGTGATACATTTAAATACTAATTATCTATAACTTCCAATATGTAAGTGATAGAGTTACATATAAGTGATACAAGTGATAGAAATATTAGAATGACTAATCTCATCAATAAAATATATTTTTTAAAGAATCGATTTAATTGCTCACCATTTCAAGGTTAGCATGCACACATAATTGTTATTGAAACATTTGGATAACAATAAACTAATCATACTATTTACTCTCAACATCTGATTTCGTCACTGCAATAATCACCAGAAGAAATGGATTTATACATACATACAAGTTGCTATGTGTACAGATAAATATATTTTATTTACTAATCAGATAGTTTTGTACAATTTATTTTGTATCTGTAATGTACAAGAAGAAGTGTGGGTATTGACTAATTTAAAACTCTCATAGATCTATGACTAGGAGGAGAGCGAGTGTTCGTCACGAAGCTGCGAATGACCCAATAGCAACAGATTAAAAAATGTTCCCAAAACTAGTCTGCTCAAAAATGGTGTAATTATGAAATCTTTAAAGAATAAGGAAACTGATTATGTTGATGCTGCTGTTGATGATGATGATGATGATTAAAACGATAAGAACAATGATGCTGATGATGATCAGGATCATGATGATGATAATAATAATATTAATAAGTTTATGTATGTCTGTCTGTATGTCTGTCTGTCTGTCTGTCTGTCTGTCTGTCTGTCTGTCTGTCTGTCTGTCTGTCTGTCTGTCTGTCTGTCTGTCTGTCTGTCTGTCTGTCTGTCCGTCTGTCCGTCTGTCCGTCTGTCCGTCTGTCTGTCAGCGGTATGGAATAAAGCCCTGGCACAGATAATCTTGAATCGTGAATTCAACTCTGGGCCGTCCTTCAAAGGACTGAATAGAGAGCGGCGACTTTTCAAACTGAAACACGTATAATGTTTCATCAGACTCTTAAGTCGCCATTGAACAAAATTCTAAAAAGTGAGTAACATACCCAAGTCAGATCACGGTAGTTGTGAAAATGTTTTGTTCCAGAAACGATAGTTTTCGATTTTCTGTGACATAAGCGCAATTAATAAGACGCGTGCGGCAAGGAGCGTTATCGTTTATGGCTTCTGGAACTAGCATCATCGAGTAATGGCTTTCGCGCGATCTAGGCTATATCTGGACGAATAAGGCTCAACAAGGGCCGCTTGTCGCAAGAATCTGGCCCAAGCCATGATGTCAAACCGAGGCCACTTCGCTATAACGGGCTGTGGCCGTCGCTTCCAATTAGCGGGCACTCGTAATCGACGCGTCCAGCGCCGCTCGTCGAATGACCCACAAAGTTATATAACGTCATCGTTGAGCCACTCCTTGGCAACACGTGCTGCCACCTAGCGGTTTTACTGTTGATGACTGAGAGATTCCTCTTTGATGAGAGGACAGCCGGACATCGGCCGGGTTATTGGCGCAGATCGGAGATGATCCTTAACGATGGACATTACCAACTTCGGTCATCGTGAGTGCACTCGAGGCGACTGAAGCCAATAAACAAGAGAGCTCTCCAGACTGCGATGGGGATCAAGACGGAGAGTAAACAAGATCCAGAACGATGGAAGGGGAGGATGACGTATTTTATTGGCCAGGACGTTTAATTACACCGTTATTTGTTGACTAGGTACGATTCACCTATGAATGATATTAAAACTTTGGATTCAACACAGTTCCATTATTGTACTGACGAAATTACGGACATTGATGAATAATGAAGAGGAGGAGGAGGAGTAGGGGGATAACAATAATAAAAATAATAATAAATAATAATAATAATAATAATAATAATAATAATAATAATAATAATAATGTCTACGAAAATATATCATATCCACTTATTTTAGTGAGTTTCAATGTGCAAAAATATTAAGTTTCTGGAACAAATTCCTAAGTAACTTCTCCTATCCCCGCCAGATCTGTATCTTACATTGCCTATGAAGGTATTTTACCTTGTCAGACTTCCTCCATTCCCGCGTTTCTTTACTCAATCCTAACTCAAACTTTGCCTTGTCTTTGCTCTCTTCAGTATTAGACGGATTTCTTGATCATAATCGGCAATAAAGGATGAATATGTCATTGGCCTAACCTCAACTGGGACCAGTACGTCGTTTCGTGGTATTAATGTTCCCGCGGCTCAGAACACGTTCTGGGCTTATGGCCCAGGATTAGAGGAATTGCATCCGGGTGATTAACATAAAACAGCCCTCAACTTGTCGTCCTATGCTTAATGGGATCAGCATAAACGCAGACCTCGAAACATTGCTATGTTCATCAGCCGCCGTAACGATGCAACCATACGACGGTTTTGCTGTCAACTTGAATTAAATTTGTCTTCCCGGTTCATCATCATCAAGCGACCTTTCCGTTCTGTTGAACAATGCGTCTTGCGAAGTATCTCCTGTCCTGTTAGATATGCCATAATTGGCGTGACGAGATGTATTAAACGCTGCACGCTGGTTCCCTGATCGATAAAGGGATGTTTGTCCCACTAATTGGGCTCATAACATGACTCATTTCTGACATCCTGGGGACAGTATAGTAACACGCCATGTTTGGTACTTAGCTTCTCATGGACACCGTAGCACTGTGTTCACTTATGTAGTAAACTTTCTGCAACCTTAGATCACAGAAGATCGCTAATTAATTATACAAACTTTAAACGATAGAAGACGAAACAAGTCGCCAGTTTATCGATTAGTATTGCAAGCAATGACGTAGACAGACAATTATCCGTGCTGCGAATTAATAAACTTCCATGAAATCTATATGAGAGTTTCAACTGCGGACGTAGAAATACTGCCAAATTTGTTAGAGATAGAAATAATTCACACACACACACACACACACAAACACACAACACACACACACACACATACACACACACACATACATAATACACACACATACATATATACACACACACAGACAGAGAGAGAGAGAGAGAGAGAGAGAGAGAGACATCTGCCAAAATAATTAAATCATTATCGATTACTGGCTTTTATATAATTTTGTAAAACATAAAATATTTAACACTTGAGTTATTTAGATGAATACAAAATTATTAAGATAAAGCTAAATTTAAGGGGCATTTGTACTTTCCTTTTTAATTTTAATATAAAAGTGGAATTAAATACCCAAGTTATACAGTACAACTGCGTTTTCTTTCGAGAACACATCGTTACCTTTTTCGGATGATTTCTTTATCGATTACGATCGTTGGCGGAATGACAAATGTACATCATAACGCGCCATTTAGGGATTGATAGCAGTAGTTTCAATTATCATAACGTCACCTTCAAAACATATCAGGACATATTGTCAAGAATATCTAACAAGGATGTCTAATTCTACACGACGTAACGATGCGTGTTTAAAAAAATCCCAGTATCACTAACGCCACTCTGCAGACAATAGGCTTCCATGGGAGTTTACTAATTCGTATCACATTGTCTTTTAATTATTCTTCACGAAGCCATCTCAAGAAACTATTGAACCATTTCATAAGATCATCATATTCAAAGTCAGTGACAATTGTGTTCTTCTCCAAAAGTACTTGTATATGAGAGATCCTTATCAAACTGAAACATACAACAATAACAATGTTATCGACCCATCACCCTATCACTCTTCCTTTGGTGTGTCCCAGACTAGTTAATTCGGCTTCTTCTTTATTTATTTATATAATAAACTGTACATATCATATGTACAACTGCATGTGATATGTACAACTGTACATAGCATATGTACAACTGTACATATCATATGTGGGAAGACAGCTTCGGCTACATTGTCCCTTCAATCTCCATTGACAATATTATGTTCTTTTATTGCATTATATCTATAATACGCATGCATATGTAAATGGGAACTGAAAATTCATTTCAGGAACAATGACCGAACGACGCCGAGTTAAAACTAACCAACACGGGCGTCTTTGTGCGAGGATTAACTGCCTTAATAGTAAAACGAACTGTGAAAGGAAAAGTGTTTTCAATTCCTCAAAAAACTCGAAAAGGTTTGTATTAACAAAACAATTTACATTTACATAACGTGGTAAATATCAGTGAAACATGCCCTTCCCTATCTGTCCGACTTTGGCACTCCTACTTCTCTTGAATGTCAACACTCAATGTTAACGTTTTATACAAATTGACCGAATCAGAACCTCCTGACTGGAATCTTCACGGTATTCAGCCCGTGGCTTCTACATAAGAATATATTTCACTTTTTATGGCCTATTTCTTTAAATGTATTTGATCAGCTCTTGATATTGTGATAAACGTCAACGTGTCTATTTCTTTAAATGTATTTGATCAGCTCTTGATATTGTGATAAACGTCAACGTGTCTATTTCTTTAAATGTATTTGATCAGTTCTTGATATTGTGATAAATGTCAACGTGTCTATTTCTTTAAATGTATTTGATCAGTTCTTGATATTGTGATAAATGTCAACGTGTCTATTTATTTAAATGTATTTGATCAGCTCTTGATATTGTGATAAACGTCAACGTGTCTATTTCTTTAAATGTAATTGATCAGCTCTTGATATTGTGATAAAGTCAACGTGTCTATTTCTTTAAATGTATTTGATCAGCTCTTGATATTGTGATAAAGGTCAACGTGTCTATTTCTTTAAATGTATTTGATCAGCTCTTGATATTGTGATAAAGGTCAACGTGTCTATTTCTTTAAATTATCCATTTTTTCATCAAATAAAATAAAGTGATTGCCGGAACATTATCAGTCTCCCATACGCTAGATACAATATTAAGTTAATTATAATTTGCCTGATCACAATAATTGATATATTGCTTTGAATCTATAACACAGGATAGCATATTACATAACCACCTGAGTTCGAATCTCGGGCATATCTGCAGGGTGTTTCATCTTTGACTTCGCTTCATTTCTTTGGATGTCGCTCGGCCCATTTAGCCGTAAAATAGCCGTAAAATATAAATCATCATCATCATCACATAATTACTGGTTAGTATGCATACCAACGGTATTGTAGATATTAGTTGTCGGCTGATTCCCCGAAAACCTAGAGTTATGCTTAATTAAGCAGCATCAGATACATACACTGTTGCAGTATAAAGTTTGTTTCTAATTTCTATGAAGAAAATTAATACCAATGATATTAGGCAATCAGTGTGGAAGTCAGCAGAGTACATAACCAGGAACTGTACATTATGTGTTGATATATATATATATATATATATATATATATATATATATATATATTAAATGATATCATTTGTTTTTCTTAGGCATTAATATGGCCCTTACTCTCTTTATATTATTCCTGTCACTTCATTCAAAACAATGTGGTCAATTCTCAAGGTCTTTATTGGTTGGGAATGTTGGTTCATCGTATATTATTCAGGTTTCATAGTTGGAAAGAATATTATAATTTCAGCCTTCTTAATAAGACAAGTATTTACCTAGAAATATATATATTGCCATTCCTGAACTACATGTATTATTACTGTGGAATTTTACCTACATATACTAAATACTTGCACAATAGATTTCACAGGTCATTTTAAAGATGCACTATTCTTCAAGGCTGAAGAGAAGAAGTGACTTTTCATGGTATTTTATCTGAAGTTCATTTTTTGTTATCAGTTCTGGGTCCTCTGGTTTTCATAATGTACACCTTTTAATTATACTTGGGAATAGAGGAATGGGTCTATAGTTAACTAAATTGTTGCTGCTCTTTACTTTTATATCTTGGCTAATTTTAACGTGTCTGGAACAGTTCCTTCATTCATTGACTGATTCATCAGAATGGCTAGTGGAGTACTTATTACAGATTTGATTTGGCTGAGAAAATGTGTATTCAATTTATCAGAACCACAATTCTTTTTCGCTTTCATTTTACAGAGTATTTTAAGAATTTCATATTGATCGGTCAGATTAAAATAAATAAAATTTAGATTACTATCTGTGAGGTAGTAGTTAGTGTTTTCGAGACATTGGAATATTATCAGCGAGGCTCTTCCTTATTTCAGTAAAATAAATACAATATCTGTTGGCAATTTTGTCGCAGTAAGTTTTGGAAATTCCATCTGCAATAAAACAAATTCGACATACTGGATTTATCTTTTTTACTTCCCCCCAAAGAGTGTGTTGGGATTCTTACATTTTACTTCTACAATAACCGACTCGAATGTCCCATCTTGATAAAAGGCCATATCGTCTCTGACGATATAACTGAGACCGTCACAGATGCTTATGGCTTCACCACCTCTGCTATTTATTTCCAGCTTCTGTTAGCTAAGTCATCGCTCTTAAATTTACAACAAAAAATATTTATCTGAAGAAAGTCTCACATAAGAAAATTAAATCCAATACCCGAATCACTAATCTGTGCCAGCATTGTACACCAATATTGTTATCATTATGCAAGTCAATTATCTGTTCATATCACCAAAGTACTGATTGGGATTATTTCGAAAACGTGTATCTGTGTAACACCGTTTCATCCAATTCGGTGTTATTGTGTGTCCTTTCATTCATAACTGTGTATGCTTATGTGCTGGTTCGAGAAACTCTGAGTGAACTGGATATTGATGCATTATGGGCGTAATGTATACACTAATTGTGATAAACGTGACATACATGCTATAATTCTATATAATGATGGGGGAAAGTATAATTATTTAAACAGTGTAGAGAATTTATAATTATTTCCGGTCAGTCAATAAATATTCTCAACTAGTTCAACATTGGTATTCGGAGTGTAGTCCTGTGCTCAGCTGAGAGGCCTAGCGTATCAACCACGTCACGTCATATACCTCGAGAAACACGGGTCTTAATAATACGAACAAAATCACCTGGACCAGTCCGAGTGTTATTCACATACAAGACAACGTGGTCACATCTCGAGAAACACAGATCATGATAATAATAACAGAAGCACGTGGACTAGTCCCAGTACCATACAAATAAAAGCCTCAAGAAAAGCATATCAGCAATAATAACATAAATAGGTGGACCACTTCCAGTGCTATACACATACAGGCCAACATAGTCAACGACAAAATCATATATATATATATATATATATATATATATATATATATATATATATATATATATATATAATACTGATCGTATATAGATGATTTAACAACCCTGTTCAAAACTATGAGACAACAAGGCGAACCAAGTTTAAACTGATCCATTCCCAGTTAAAGAAAGTCCACCTTCATCTCAAATTTTTTTGATTAATATAGCTATGGTCACAAATATGATAAACGATGTCAAAAATGTGAAAAAGATTATCCACGTATTAAATAATCCAGTTTAAAGTGCTGATTAATCGACTTTTAATGGTCTGTGTGCGTCGCCATATTGAAGCCAGACAAAGACCCGACACCCCCTGAATGCTGGCGTCACTTGAACACAGCAGTTTGATCGGAAGTCTGTATAGCCCGTACCAAACCAATTAAACAAGTGTTAACCCGGAACGATTCCAGAATAAAACGCAATAATCTTGTTAAAAGTACGCCACGAATAGCATACAATCACATCGGTTTAAGCCAGAAGGATCCCGACAAGAGGAAAATGATTCCGATTGCTTCAAAGAAAACGGAATCATCCAAGACACCTCGAGTCAAACCAGGAACGCTAACTGGTGTCTATGTGAACTCTGTGTACTCCTGGCCCGAGTGACGTCAGTGCATTTGGCTTTTCTTTTTCCGACCTTCGAATCTGGCATCCGGTACAGCCGTAATGGCTTCCATCCAGTAATTTGGATTATTTACTTATATCTATGACACCAGGTATAGTTCTTGATTATTATTGCGAAATGTTTGTTTACTGTTATAAGCATTACATATTTAGAATGTATTATCTGACGGTGAACTGTCCCTTTCAAAGAGCTTAATGACACGTTGCTTAAATTCCAAACAATTTGTGTAATCAGAATTGTGATTATCACTAATCACAATAAGAATAATCCAGGGTAAAAACAGGAAAAATCGAAAAATACCAAAGTTTAGTCATTTATGAGTAATTCTATGTCCTGAAATAGCTTGTGTCATATTGGTACGATAACTTCAGTACAACTTGATGTCTTTTCTAAATTGTTTTATTTCATTGTTTCGCCTACACTAAATATTCCATCTCTTAGCAAGTGTATTGCCCAGAAACCGGTTTGTTAACATTCTGTAAGTTCGAATTATTAAACTGTTGTCAATTTGAAGCGATTTCATAATTTATTTAGATTTTATGACTGAAAACATTGTGAAATTTATGCAGATATTCCTGGAATTAAGCTATAGAAGCTAATCTCAAGCAGTGGGCACTTTATAGTGTAACTGCAGGCAACCAACATATGTAGGTTTTAGCATGTTAGTAACAATAGTAAATGACTTAAAAAATATTTTGGAAAATTTTGATTCTATATTCTATCCAAGTGTATCATATATGTTCAGTTGTAGATAAGTGGTTTGCATGATTTTATGCAAAAAAAATGTGATTCTTCTCTCTGGTTCCATTTAATAATTGTAATTGTTCCAATGTTTCAAAATTGTCAGTTCATGATTATATTATATAATATATATGTGAATATGCCAAATTGACATGAGAAACTCATACTGCTTTGCTGTACAATATTTCTTATGCTAAGCATCGTTTGTACTCTATGTGTCCGTTACTTATCTGAAACTGACGAGACTGTTGAACACTTGAATACGCCCCTAGAGTTGTAATTGCTCTAATGGAACAAATGTTGCTTTAAAGTAAATGTTGTGGTGTAACTATGTAGGCAAATAATCAATCACGTAGGGCGGAGTATGACTATAGATTATATTATGCATCATATTAGTGTTTTTTTAGGGATTCTTCCATTCTTTCACTACCCTGATTAATATGTGATTTTCATAATTCTAAGTTTGTCTTTCCAAGCCCTTTTCGTTCTATTTAGCATATTATTCTTGATATTCTTTTGCTCTTCTAATACGTTTTCAATAAGAATATTTGAATCTGATCTAGGTTGTCCTTCCTCATCGCGAACGAAGTTCTCTAGTTAAGCTACTGGGCTCGTCAGGATCATTTGTTTGTTTTGGCCATTGGCTCTTGATCTGCGCGATAATTTGTTGTTCGGAGTTCCCTAATAGTCGTACCTTTAACCAGTTAGCAATAGTTAGTATTTCGTTTTAACTTGCGAGGTCCTACATCTATCAACATTAGGCAATCGCTAAAAGTTGGATGACCCACCGATGGTGCTAATTCGTCTTCTATGTACGTAAAAACCAATCTGATGACTGCTGCACTTTTGCAGAACGTCTCAAGATTATCATCGGTTCTTGGCATGAGTTTATTTACGAAATAGCGAGGCATAAATGGTGCATTCTGATAAATCGAGAACTCGACACATTTTGCAGAGCGTGATGATACTTAGTGATAAATCTGATCATTTTGAAGATTTGATATAACTCATTAGACAAAGTGGCTATGACCATTTTTTCCATTATGTAATTGACAGTCCATGCCTGCATTTCATATTACAATGGAGATGACATTCTGCATCTTCTGCTTCGAATGTCGCCAAATAGTATGCTTCAATTTACTTGGATGATATTCTCCTAAGATAATTACGCATTGGGGACTACTTACTTTGTTAATTAGACACAGCATGTACATCTTCTATCGGCGAGAGGCATACCATATGTGGAATTGGATATGGTTCTATCGTCTTTAGTGTTGCGTGTATGTCATCAACTATATATTACTATGAGCCCATAATTGTGTTCATGCTGAGATACTGTTACCAGCGTCATAGATAGGACTCCAATGGTTAAGGATATATTGCAATCTGGGCGTTAACGATACATATACATGCGTATTGCATGCGTATTGATATATATATATATGCTTATATAAATATTATTTAAAAATAATTGTGAGTAGAATTATTTAGGAGACCCGCAAAATGGATATTGGGCTGTGTCTTCTATGGTCTAGTGCCTACCATACCAGGTTCGGATGTCTGCTGTAGTAGGGTGAAAGATTGAAGTACCGGAGGGTTTCCCCAAAATACCTAAAAGGCTAAGAGCCCGCTCATGGGGTTATACGGCCCTGCTCGGCATCTTAGGTCATTGTGGATAATTACTGGAATTTAATTACCGATGCGTCTTCAATATTATCCAGTATAGACTTATGACTGCCTTGATCCTAACCATCAGTTCGGTGGTATGGAATCCTAAAAAGGTAATATTCTATCCCTTTATTGTATTTGGTTTATATTTATATTGTACCCGAAGTCATCGATCCCAGTGGGTCATCCTCCGCGGTGCTACATTTGAAAGCGAACCATTGGAATGTTTTCTATGATCAATGTCCACATACAGCGTATTGTCATTGTGATGATTCTAACGTTGTCAGTCTTTGTACATTGTATTGTATTGTGATGATTGTAATATGATCAATGTCTATACAGTGTATTGTATTATGATTATTGTAATAAGACTAGAAATGACGAAGTTATTTTCTGGTTGTTTTTAAAGTTGTTTTCAAGATGTTTTTCTGGTTGTTTTCCTAGTTGGTTTTTCTTGTCGGTTTTCAGTTTCCAGTAGTGTTCTAGTTGTTTTCACACTGAACCATGGCATATTGCCCCTCTTGTCTTCACAGTAGATTTACTTGTTCATTTTCATCGCTTGTATCCACATTACACGCAACTTGTCTTTTTCTTTAACCCTACACAAGTCTTTTATCATTACACACCGAAATGTCCCTTTACCCTATGTTGATGTCAAACTCGTCATAAATAAAAACTATATCTTAGCCTATTATATGTCTGATCCCATCTGGGATACTGTCTCTAAGTTAAAGTCTAATAGTTCCGGCAGAACGATAACGTTCTCACCTCCTCACAGTCTTATAAATATAACTAAATCTCGTAATATTTGTTTTGCCATTTGTTTACTACTAGCAGATGAAATTCATATGAATCCAGGCCCTCCTATCCTGCAAAATATTTGTTTGTCTACCAGCAACGTTAGTTCCGTCCATAATAAATCATCCAGTATCATAGACTCGGTAGTATCTAAGAAATTAGATATTCTCGCCCTCACTGAGATTTGGCTTAGCCCTTATTACACAACCTCTTGTATTTCTGATAGCTGTCCCCCTGACAGATATCTGTACCACCAACCACGTCAGTCTGGACGTGGAGGTGGTGTTGGCTTTCTAGTATCTAATAACTTTAAAATCCCATTCTGTATAGATCTATTCTAGTTTTGAGGCTGTCTTTTAATTTACTGGTTACTTCCTATGTCTCTATCACCCTCCTGGAATGACTTCATCCTTCTTTGTTCACTCTCGTGATTTACTAGAAAACTTAGTCATTATTCATCATGTCTGTATAACCCCCATAAGATATTTAAAAGATAATTATTATTTATCTGTGAAAGCATCCTTGAACAGGTGTTTTCTTAGAACGGATTTAAAATTTTCAAGAGACGACGCATTTCTAATATCTGCCGGCAACCTATTCCACAAAGTGGGCGCTGCAACACTAAACGCACAACCACCACATGACTGAGTTTTCGGGATGACCTTTCTAATAGACACCAGTTCACACAGGTATTCTGGTGCCATATTATTAATAGATTTATACGTTGTTAATAAAATCTTGAAATGGATACGCTCTCTAACAGATGGCCACTGTAGTTTTTGAAGAATTGGGGTGAAATGATCATATTTTCGAGTATATGACTATTTTGATTTTGCTGAAGGCGAATCATGTTATAATCAGATATGCCATATAACAGGGAGTTACAATAGTCTGTAGATGTAATAAAGACAGGGACTACAGTTACAAGTGCTTCTTGTGTCAAGAATACTTTTAAACAGTGGATGTTCTTAAGATGGTAGTAGGCAGCTCAGTATACTCACGTGACATATTCATACATGTTAATACATTGGTCAAACATAACGCCTAGATTGTTCACTGACCCATTAGGGGCAATCTAAGATGCATCCATCTCTAATGCTGGTGTCCTTAGGGACTGAACACAATGTGGTGATGTAAAATATATAATATTTGTTTTATTATCATTTAGTCTTAGAAGATTTTGAGTTATCCATAGTCGAAAATCAGCAATTCAATGTTTTAATTCTTCAAAGAAGATCATAAATAAACTTAACTCATTATCAGGATCCAGTGATATATATAGCTGTGTGTCATCAGCATACAAGTAATATTTAACCCCAATCGCTGCGGGTATACATAGTGAAAACCAGAGGACCAACAACTGAACCCTCTGGTAAACTAGATAACAAAAACTGAACGTAAGATAAAATACCATGAACAGACACTCTCTGGGATCGTTGTTCCAGATAGGATCGAAACCATTCAAGTACTTTACCCGACAGACCAAAAATGTCTTTTAACCTAGACAAAAGTACATTATGGTCAACTGTATCAAATGCAGTAGACAGGTCCAGAAGTACAAGTAATTCTGGCTTATTTTTATCAATTGACATCATACTATCATTTTTCACCCTAACCAAGGCTGTTTCAGTTCAGTGACCACTTTTATATGCAGACTGTAGTGATTCATTAAGGTTATTATTGATCAAATATGTTTTAGATGAAAAGCAACTACCCATTCTATAACTTTGGATACAAATTAAAAGTTTGAAACAGGGCCGCAATTGTTCAGAATATTACATTCCACAGTGTGGTTTCTTATTAATGGAACAAAGCCTTGGGTCGCTGCTAAACAAAGGAACTGCCTTCGAAAAACAGTTTCTTACTGTTATTGATTGAAATCCATTTATTAAGAATGAGCTGACCCAAATGAGTATTGTAGCCGATATGCTCTACCAATCAGAGAGATGATCTAGAAGAACAGAATAATCAATTGTGTTAGAAGTTGCAGATAAATCTAATAATGTTAGTACTTTGACCTTTCTTGTGTCCATGTTTAGTGATATGTCGTTGTGAAGTTTCAGTAGAGCAGTTTCTGTAAAGTGAAATTGTTTGCAACCAAACTGAAAAACATTAGACAATCGATTACTGTTTAAGTTTTATTATTATTGGTGTATCCAGGCAACGCAGCAAACTTACTCGTTTCTTCCCTACGCCCATCCTTAGTCATAGCATCTCATCAACACACTGTACGTAATCTTGGTGTTACATTTGATAGCGAGTTTAATTCCGGAAAACATATTCTCCTCGGTTTTCTCATTCTGTCCCACTTCTGAAATCTCTTCGTTGACTCCCTCTTCAATCTCGCATCATGTTCAAAGTCTGTACCATTGCCTATCAAAAGCTTCATATTTATTTTCTATGCTTTCTGTTGGACCCAAGCCCAGGATTAAAACTTATGCTGGCACTCGTGTTTTTTTACTTGCTGTCCCTACTCTTTGGAATTCACTCCCTGAACGTGTTATGTCATCAAATAGATAGTTTCTTTCCGTCACCTTTTGTATTCTCACCTTTTCAGGCTTGCTTACCCCTCCTAAGTTTCCACTGCATCTGATCATTTGTTGATGAATTTTGCATTGTACCTTGACTATGAGATTGCCCAACCCCTGTACTAGGTGAACCCCTGAGCTCGATTATTTTCAAGAATATTGGTGCAATAGAAGTTTTGTAATTATTATTATTATTATTATTATTAAAGACATTCTTCAGTAACTTGGCATGCTTTCTCCATTGTATCCGATTCCTTGTCAGTTTTAGTCAAAGATCTCCTTGCAAATGATATCAAAAATTATAGATAAAATAAATGTTTTTTAATAAGACAGATGAGTTGACTGGATATTACGGTCTTCACTTTCTCCTAGAACTATTTACATTCATCATTCCAGACAACTGGAATCCTTTATAATGGGGCACTCTCTTCAGTTTATGACTGTGTGTGTTGTTGTTGTTGTTGTTGTTGTTGCTATTGTTGTTGTTGTCGTTACTGTTGGGGGTTGGGGAGTTGGTATAAAGCCGACTGTGTATTACAGTTTCAAATCTATTATTTATAACGATATGTAACACAGGGAGGGGCCACTTCCATTTAAGAACATAATAAATAAAAACTTGAATAAAAATTGATAATTAAAATTTATTCTAAACATGGATACGTGTTAACTTCTCAGTGGAACGTACATCCAGGCAATAATATGTTTTTATTCTGTAATTCTTTAGTAAAACATGCATACATACATACATACAATACACACTTAAGGGACACACACACACACACAAGAGAGAGAGAGAGAGAGAGAGAGAGAGAGAGAGAGACAGACAGAGAGAGAGAAGATCCAGACAAACACACACATACATATTTGTACTCACACACACTCACATGTATATATATATATATATATATATATATATATATATATATACAGAGAGAGAATGAGAACCAGACAAACACACACACACATATATATATATACATACATGCACTACTCACACACACACACACACACAATAAATATATATATATATATATATATATATATATATATATATATAAAATCGTGTATGCAAATACATACTGACAACAAAACAAACACAATACAGGCATGATTGTTCAAGAAAGGTCAACATTTCTGGATGACTCCGCGCATCTCGTATATATCACAGTTTATTTATCATTACGTAGAAATACTAATTCAGTTAAAATACTACGTACACTCATTCGACAATGTCCATTTACGACCAATATCACATGAAAAAAATCATTAATTTGCTGTACTAAATTAATATATCATATTACCGACACATCATAACAATATACTACCCCTGGTGAAAACAAGTTCAGGATTTGGCACTTTAACTATAAATAAGTCAAAACAATATTTACATTCGGACTATAAAATGTTATGTCGTTCTATTGCAGTTAATTTATCTATCTGGGTATTTATAATGTACAAGATTTCTTGTAATTTGTATTTTATGGGTTTTTCCGTGCCTACTAAATCACAATTCTTGATGAGAGCAGTTTAGCAGGCTATGCTGAACGTTAAGTTTATTTGAATGTATATGTATATCGCATAGTTTTTAACGGGTGCGAAATCACGATTGTGGGCACAAGTTAATTCATATTATCTGTAGGCCTAATATCTACCCAGAGGTATCACAAAGGAGTATTTATCTTTCCAGGAACATACAGGATATTTATTTTTCAACAACAGTTAGTTCACGTGTCGTTTCCAATGTCACTAGGTATCTTAGAACTCGAGGTTTCTGATCAGCGAGTATTTTTAGAGTTTTGCAATATGTTCATTATTGAAGTGGATCCTCTGCAGTTAGACTATTGGACGACATTACTGAATATCTTCCTATTCTGAAACATCAAAAACTGCCCCACTCCGTGAGGCATCGCCGAATACCGATCCCTCTCTGACTGGTTGCGACTCACCAGGTGGCAGCAGTGTGACTAGCTTTTCGATTCCCGGGAGACCTACCAGGACCATGCTACCATCTGGCGAAATAGCACAGCAGGATATCTTGCATCCGGAATAAAAAGTCCCAAGACAAACACCTGTAGAGGTACAATTTGTTTATTTAATTATAAACATTGTGTGTGTTGTGGGTGTGGGTGTGGGTAGATATGAATGTGGGGATAGGTGTGGGTGGGTAGGTAGGCGTGTCCTTGAACTATTTTACGATGCTGTTTTACGGCCAATTTTAAGCTAAATGGCAGCAAGAACTATTTTATTGTTATTATTAATATTAAATTCTTTAACAATGCGTTCTTAACAACAAAAGAAATTATCCAAGCAACGTAACAAACGAATTCGTTTTGTTTTACTGGTTTATATGACGTTTTGGTGTGACTTATATCGAGATTTTCGGGATCAGCAAATGGCAAACGTAACTATCAGCGAATGATAGTACACCTAAGCTCTTCTGCGTAATGAGATCCGTTTACTCGTCTCTGACGTACCTACCTGTAAACCTTTACCTGAAGTTATCAAACACAAATATCAGACAGGCAATTTACCTTTTTCCAAGTCCCAAAGTCGAATTGTATTATCTCTTCCCGTGCCATCCCAGCTCACGCAACGTTTACCGTTGTTGCTGAGGCGGAGAAAATCGGGTCCACGACTATGACCAATCAGCTGATGTCTGAAAGCAATTGGAAGCATTCCATCAATGGCATTGCATTTCATAAAATCGTTTTATGAACTTCGCCATAGCTTAGTCGCCATCACTCGACATACGGCTCGTAACAACATAATTCGAGAATAAGACAGCGAAATTTCAAACTTACTTGAGACTGCCACTAACGAGATCCCAAACGCACACGGTGCCGTCTTCGTGACCAGTGACAACTAAGTCTTGCGACATGGCGACACCTGTTGGGCTGTAGGTGCCTTTCCATTTCTTAAAGAGGGATCCACTTTGTAGGTCGTAGACGACGATAAACGTTGGGTCGGGATCTTCTAGTTCCTGCATTAGACAATTTCCAACGTTTATTGTTAAGCCATTGTGGCGGCAAATCCCATATTGTTCTATTTTGTCCGATGTTTTATCCACCAAAGAGAAGTTCAGACCCAATTATCTCATTATCCTGAGAATATATCTATTTGTATCGGATGTTTCATCCATCAACAAGAAGTTCAGACCCACTTATATCATTACCCTGAGAATAGCCCTTGGACGATACTAAGACACCGTCTTAAAACAGACAATGAACATACAATTTCCATTAACTTACTATATAAAGACTACACGAAATGGATAGAAATACACAAACAATCGGGAAATAAATTAGCCTAGGATAAACCGATAGCATTGCTTTAAATACACTAGGGATTAACACGAATGAATCCTCATATGACATGACAGCATTCCATGAAATGTGTTGTAAATAGCGTCTGTGGTCATTTTTCAATGGCATTATCACGAATTGAGGCCTCAAATTTGAGGTCAGGCGTCGAATGGCATGACTCGTGCTGAGATGAACCCATCTTGGATTCTAAATAAAGCCATTGGCATATCATCACTCACTCACAATCACATAAAATCAATCCTGGTAATACGACTATCTTCCTTAAGATATCATTTTCTGTATAATACTACTCAAACCGCTTCACTTCCTATCAATAACGATCTATGATCACAGTAACATAACCTCTCTTAAGAGACCATCTAGCTTTAAGGACCGACTATCTGAAGTGTATTTTATTAACTTATTTGTTTTAGCACAATTAGTTATTATCTTATATTTCGAAAACAGCCCCTAAACACACTATATATATATATATATATATATATATATATATATATATATATATATATATATATATATATATATATATATATATATATATATATAGGGCTACAATATCTTCTCATTTATAACCGCGTCAACCAGCGAGGTTTTTGAAGCCAGTAGTCATTTCTTGGAATCGAGCCGAGGACGTTCTTGTTTCTGATCACATGCTGTACTACTCAGCCACAAAAATGACGAATGCTCTCATAAAACAGGCTTTACTGGATGAGCAAATTAAAGGTAATTTCTAAGATCATCTTCGTCTGTACACCTGGTGCTATATGAAAGGTAGTGAATTGTCTACTAGCAAGTACTTTCACACAAATGAAATAAATAACGTGAAACAGATTCCTACGTCACTTTAGAAAAAAATATAACTAAATTAGTCAAGGTGTATTACCATAAAGGTCTTTGTGACTGGTTCATCAGCATAATAATCATTCGACGACACAAGCAAAATGTCTAACACAAACATCAGGGTTCGATGATACAAGAGCATTTTATCAATGACTTCGTCGCGTAAAACATAATGCCTCTGAAATATCGATAACTACGAATATCATTAGTTGCTAGTAATGATGACATCAGTGCTATCAAAATAGATATATAGCCGGTTATCTTAAGGGCAAGTCATTCTTCGGGGGGAAATGACAAGAACGGATCATATGAACGGGAAGCGGTCTTACCTTACAGGCGCAGGTAACATAATGGCCATCCTTAGAAATGGCTGAGACTTTGGTGAGAAACTCGTGTCCTTGTATCCGGAGGTCGTAGATAAGCTTGCGCTTGTGAAGATCCCAGACGAGCAGCGGAAATGGCTTCTGGACGGCGTCTCCACAGACGCAGCGCTCGCCGTTCTCACTCGTCAGCATGCTATCCATAAAGCGATCCTCGCCCACCTTGAAAGTGGTCACCATCTCGCCGGTGACGTTGCTCATCATGTTCACGTACATCCGGTTCCGGGCCATGGCGATCGTATGGTCGGCGTCATGCACGCCGAAGAACGGCATTCGGATGTTAAGGACACCCTTCAGCGAGCAGACCAACTCGCCGCTGTCCAGATCGTAGACCTTCAGCTCTCTGCTACATAGCACCACGGCCTTGTAGGTGTCGCATACCTTCACGTCCTTGGGCTGCTGCAGCCCGACCAGCGTGCGCACGGCCTCGTTCGATCGGATATTCCACACCTGGATCTGGCCTCTATCCGGCGAGACCGATATCACGTGATCTAATTCGTTCCGGAAGTTGAAGAAACCGCCGAAGACGTGCGACTCGTCCAACGAGGCCAGAGATCGGTAGACACGACCCATCATTTTGGTCTGCTGAGGGGAGGGCATCAGCAGCGGGCTGGGGTCGTTTTCGTAGGCATCGAAGAACTTCCTAACCATGGGTAAATCGTCGGGAACGGCAATGTCTCCGTACTTGGAGCGTAGATGCAGCTGGATGGGCAGCTGTTTCGGATCCTCGCAGCATATGGCAGCCAGACGGCTCAGCAGGTCTCTGACGAACAGGACTCCGGCCCTCCGTTGGCCCCCGGGCAGCTTCGACAGGCACATGTCGAATTCCCGAAGCACGACCATCAGACCGCTGGTACTCAACTTGGCTAATATCCACGGCATGCTGAGCAGATAGTTGGCTAACTCGTCGAGCTCGCCTCGTTGGTATAGCAGCCAAGGCAGCTCGTCCAGCTTCCTGCCGTTAAAGCATTGAGCGTATTGCATATTCTGCGAACGAATGTGACACATGTTGGCGTCCAGCGTCGACTTGATGCTCTCCACGATGCTCGGCTTCTTCTTGCTGAACAACGGGCATTTCAGCGTGCCCTGGTAGTAGGAGAGCAGCAACTTCTCGCAATTCGAAAGCAGGTTTTGGTATCTCGCTTTGACCGCGTCCTCGACAATGGCGTATTTCCATTTGTAAATGAGCAGACCGTGGCTGGTTCGCTCAAGAAGAATCGGCCTTAAGAACTCCTTCATGTAGAGCCAGAGCAAGCAGGGAACAACCCGAAATAACGACTTCTGATACGGTACTATGCCCTCCATGACATCCTTA